>SMDT01000868.1:0-129994 GCA_005392925.1 Aquilaria sinensis | reverse complement strand
GATAACAGGTGAGGGAGGGGGAAAAAGAAAAGTGATAAAAATTTTTAAAATACAATAAATATTTCTAAAAAGCAAAAAAAAAAATTAAAAAAGTGAAATTTCTTTAAAAAAAAAAAAGTATTAACGATTAAAAAAAAAGTGATCTTGATTTTAAATTTAAAAAATTGATAAATGTTAAAAAATTGGTAATTTTTTTTAAAAATCTATTAAAAATAAAAAAGTGATAAATAATTATAAAATGTAATAAATAATTTTTTATTTGCCTTTTAAAAATATTTGTCAATTTTTTAAACATTTAGCAACCCCATGTGTCCTTAAGTTATCACTTTTTTAGATAGGTAAGCACGGTTTTTTTTAATTTTATCACTTTGTTGTACATTTAATCGCTTTTTCTTACAGTTTAAATTTATCGCATGAAGTTTACCTTCTTTGTGTTACGCCGGATACCTTATGATGTGACCCGGTCACTTTGAAGGTAACCTCTTCGACTGTGACCCGGTTACATTTTTAGGTTACTTTTAATGTGACCCGGATCACATTTTTTAGGTTACCTAAAAAAGTGAACAGCGTCACAACGAAGGTACCTTCGTTAGGACTGGGTCACGTTTAAGGTAACCTTCGATGTGACCAGGTCACATTTTCGGTTACCTTCAATGTGACCCGGTCACATATTTAGGTTACCTTCAAAGTGATTCGGACACACTGAAGGTAGCTTTAATGTGATCGGGTCACTTTTTTAGGTTACCTTCAAAGTAAACCGGTTACAACGAAGGTACTTTCAACGTGACCCGGTCAAATTTTTAGGTCAATTTCAAAGTGACCCGGTCACAACGAATGTACCTTCAAGGTGACCCAGTCACACTTAAGGTACCTTCAACGTGACCCAATCACATTTTTAGGTTAACTTGAACGTGACGCAGTGACTACAAAGATACCTTCAAGGTAACCCAGTAACTTTTTTAGGTTACCTTCAAAATGACCCAGTCACACCTTTATGCAACTTTCAAAGTGACCCGGTCACATTTTTATGTTACCTTCAACGTGACCCGATCACATTTTTAGGTTACCTTCAAAGTGACCGGGTCACAACGAAGGTACCTTCGTTGTGACTGGCCTTCATATTTGAAGGTAACCTAAAATGGTGACTAGGTAATCTTACAGGTATCCAAAAGGTGACCGAGTTGGATTGAAGGTACATTAAGTGTGATTTGGTCCCGTTTTTGGGTTACCTAAAAAAGTGACCTGGTCACAACGAATGTAACCTTCACAATGACACGCGTCACATTTTTAGAGTTACTATCAATTGTGAAACGGTCACAACGGACTGGTACCTTCAAGGTGACCATCGCGTCACATTACGATAGGTTACGTTTGAAGTGACCCGATCACATTTTTAGGTTACCTTCTTTTTGTTTGGTACCTTCGACGTGACAAAAATCACATTTGAGCGTTACCTTCAAAGTGAATAAGGATCACCAATGAAGATTGAAGATACATTGGAAGGTAACAAGACGGGGGGCGGGTCACATTTTTTAGAGTACCTTTAAAACTGACCCGCTTGCGTTACTCCTTCCTCTTATCTTTCCTCTCTTTCTCTGTCCGTCTAAACGAGCGTACCTTCGAGGTGACCCGGTCACATTTTTAGGTTACCTTCAAGGTGACCCGGTCACACCTAAGGTACTTTCAACGTGACCCGGTCACCCGGTCACATTTTTAGGTTACCTTAAATGTGACCCGGTCACAACCAAGGTACCTTCAACGTGACCCGGTCACTCTTTTTAGTTTACCTTCAGCGATAAAATGTAACATTGCCAAACAGCGATGAAATGTAAAAAAAAAAAAATTGTGATGGTGTGAAAATTGTATAAAAAAGGTGATATTTTAAATGTATAAAGAAACAATGAAATAAAAAATTTTTTTAAAATGTGATAAATGTTAAAAGAAATTGGTAAATATTATTAAAAAGCAAATAAAAACTGAAAAAGTGATAAATAATTTTAAAATGCAATAAATAATTTAAAAAATTGATTAAATAAAAAAAGCGATAAAAAAACTAAAAAAAGGAAACATTTTTTTAGAAAATCAATGAAATAACTAAAAATCGATTTAAAACTACAAAAATTTTATTAAATATAAACCAACCCTGATAAATATTAAAAAATAAATATTAAAAAATGGGAAATATTTAATCACTATTTTTTATATTTGCTAATTTTTTTAAGAATTATTTCCCCTTTTTCCAATTTTAATTACATTTTTTTATTTTTAATCACTTTTTTATTATATTTTTCAATTTTTTTATGTTATTTCGCTCCTTCTTTTTTTCACTCCCGTTTTTTATATTTAGGGAATTGTATAGGTTTGGTATCAATGTTTAAGCATTCATAAAATTTTTTATTTATATTTTATCGGTTTTAATATATGTAATCACTTTTTTTTATATTTTTTAGCTTTTGAAAAAATTTTTTTTCACTTTCCCCATTACTAAGCGCTTTGTTTCTAATTTCATTCACTTTTTTCAATTGTAAGCATATAATTAATTTTTAATCACTTTTTTTTTCATTTTCTAATCACTTTTTTTGTTTTTCCAAACGTTTTTTTTACTTTTTTAATTTTTTTTTCAATTTTTTATATTTTCCTTATATTTAATAACATTTTTAATCACTTTTTTTAATTTTTAATCATTTTTTTCCAAACGGTTTTTTTTTCTCAAAACGCTTTTTTTAACTTTTTTTCAATTTTTTAATTTTAATATATTTAATAACATTTTTAATCGATTTTTTTAAATTTTAGTTAATCACTTTTTAAAATTTTTAATCATTTTCTAAATTTTTAATCGCTTTTTAAATTTTTAATCACTTTTTTAAATTTTTAATCGCTTTTTAAATTTTTAATCGCTTTTTGAATTTTTAATCACATTTCTAAATTTTTAATCACTTTTTTTAGTTTTTAATCTTTTTTTTCCAAATGCTTTTTCCACTTTTTAATCATTTTTTTTTCTTATATTTAATGCCCATTTTTAATCCACTTTTTTAAATTTTTAATCATTTTTTTTTTCACAGAACACGCTTTTTTTTTTCCTCCAAATGCTTTTATTTTTTTCCAAACGCTAAATTTTTTTTTCAAATTGATATAAAACTAAAAAAAAGTGAATTTTTTTCAAAAAAGTACAAATAAATAAGTGATTAATTTAAAACTAAAAAAAAAGAGAATAATTTATTCAAAAAAGTGATTAAATATATTTTAAAAGTGAGTAATATAGAATATTATATATATTAGTGATAAATGTTAAAAAATTGGCTATTAAAAACTAAAAAGTGATAAATAATTCTAAAATGTAATAAATAATTTAAACAAATGATTAAAAAAAAATGAAAAAATAAAAAAACTAAAAAAAGTGGAAATTTTTTTCAAAAAAGTGATTAAATAAAAAAAATGATTAAAACTAAAAACAGCCAAATTTTTTAAAAAAATACTTGATTAAATAGTGTATTAAAAAATTGATTACATCTGAGTTTATACTTATTTATTTTAATAAAATCTAAATTCATTTTCCTAAATTAATTTATGTTAAGTTAATTTATTGTAGTTCACTTAAAAGTTTAGGTATCAATATGGTAATTTTAACATTTACCTACCTGAAATCATTAAATTTATTAAATATGAAAAGTGATTGAATAGAAAAAAGCGATTAAAGGAAAAAGCGAAATTGTTTTCAAAAAAAGTGATTTCAAAAAAGTGATTAAATAAATAAAAAAAGTGAATTTTTTTTTCAAAAAAGCGATAAAATATTAAAGAACAAGGATGATAAAATATAAAAATGGGTAAGATGATTGGAAATGTAAAAAAAATTGGTAATATATTTAAAAATGCTATAAAATGGAAACAAAAATAACAGGTGATAAATAATTTTTAAATGCAATAAATAATTTTTAAAAATGATTAAATTAATAAAAAGTGGTATAAAAAACTAAAAAAAAGTGATTAAATAAAGAAAAAAGTGATTACAAACTATCTTAAAAAAAATGAAAAATATTCAAAAAAAGTGATAATATATATATATAAGTGATAAATGTTAAAAAATTGGTATATATTTTATAAAAAGGTATTAAAAACAAAAATGTGATAAATAATTCTAAAATGCAATAAATAATTTAAAGAAATGATTAAAAAAAGTGTTTACCCTTTTTAAATAATTTTGATGATACGGTGCGTTTCGTTTGTTTCCTCTTTTAGTTTCTACGATCGAGAGACTCCAGACTCTAAAGCTCCCTTGGATCGCGAATCTAGGAGACTTGGAGTACGCTGTACGCCAACTCGGAGGCAAGGCAGTTGCGAATTGAGATTTGTGAGGAAGAAGGTAACCCAATCGCTAACGTCTGCCTGCCAGCCACCCCCACCTGGCATCTTCGAGACTTGGACTCTTCAGTCTTTGCTCTTTAGACTTCAAGCATTCAGGCTGTCGACGTCTTCAGTGATCTGATTTTCCAATTACACGATTCCACTCCAGTAAGTGAATCTGAAGCTCTAAACTAAGGTACCTTCGTGTATCTTCTACTCTTGAGTACTAGTCAAGTCTCGATATTGTATATTTGACAGTACAAATTCAAATTTAATGTATTCATTGTATTGTAAAATTATTGATTTCGTTTAATTGATTTGTTAAATTAATTTTTGTAAGAGTGAAGAGATCAATTCTTATTGCTGTTGCCTGTTGCAGGGCCTTGTTGGTGTTGCGGTGTTGGGTTTTGGGTTAAAGGTCCCCCAAATTCAATTCACTTTTTGCATTGCTCGACTGCTCTGATTTTCTAGCCTTCCAGGTAAGTGAAGCAACTTGTCTCAACGGTTTTATTGTTGATTACATTGAATTGATTTAGTTAGTTGGTTTGTTGAAGAGGGAAGAGAAGAGTTGATTGTTGTTCATTGTTGATTTGTTGCTGGGGTTAGACTAGAGTTCATCAGTTAGAGCTTATGAGTAGTGACTATATTAGTTGCTAGTTGGTACGTGTTGAATTGTTCTAAGTGACTTACAATTCATTTTAAGAGGAACAGTTTGGGCGCTCTAGGTTGATAACAACATCATTTCATTTAATTGAAATTAAAAAATATTTACAAATTACAAAGCAATAGCACTAAATTTAGGACAGATATTTGTTAGTAATTGTATGAAAGAGCATGACGTTTTCTTTTGAAGGTAAACAGAAAATTGGCCAGCTGCAAAACCGTGGCAAGCAACTCAAATACTGCAGTGGAGTGTTTAAAATGGAGGGAGATGACCAATCAAAGGAGTCACATGGTAGGAAAGCTTCAAATAGGCATTCTTTGAAGCAAAAAAATGCCTATAACATTTTCATGTAAGTTTTGTTCTATATTATGTGAACTTTGGTATGACCATTTAATGGATATGGTAGTTATTGAAAATATTTCCACTATTTTAATGCAATAGCAGGGAAAAGGCAAGATTTGAGGAAACTCATGGTCGTCCCATGACCCGAGATGTAAGTCTGAAGATTATACAAAATCTTTCATATGGTGTAAGTATTGTTTGAATATGGATAAGGAGATGCATTTTGATAAATTGCAGGAGTGGACGGATATGAGTAAGCGGTGGAAATCTGAAGCTGATGAGCAAAGGAAAAGGTTGGCTGAGTCTAAATGTAGTATTAATGCCACAATGGTTGAAGATGGTTGCTGGAATATATCATGTCGACCTAGGTGCTTTAGTAAGCATGTTAAAGGGTTGAGTGAAGAGCAAAAAAGGCTGGCTTATGAAACTGGACTGGGGAGCTTATTAGAGAACCAAGTATGGAACTTGAAGACTGATCTCATCTGTTGGCTTGTGCGATCATGTGAGTTGGGAAGCATGACCCTGTGTGTTCATGGTAAGAAATTTCACATTACTGCGGCTGATGTAACGGCTATTATGGGAGTATCTGATGGATCGAAAAAATTTGATCTAAAGAAGAAATCAACTTTGGTGCATAAATATTGTAAGTATGTGAGTCAGCACTGGGTGATTGATGAGAACGGAATCTCTGAAAAGTTGACAGGATCCAGTGGTGTTGAATTCCAACGCTTGTACATACTTCTAGCCTTGGCAACAGTATTATGTCCATCTAGTCGAAAATATGTTGGATCACAGTTTGTTAATTGTGTTGAAAATGAGGGGTCATTCAATGATGGGTAGTGGGGGACACTTATTTTTCAGCAGCTTGTGCTTGGTATGAAAAAAGTGTTGCAGGATGGTGTGAAATGTCTTGGTGGGTGTGCATTATTTTTACAGGTAAGTCACTTTGATCACATTAGGTACTGAAAACATATATATTATTAGTCAATTTCATAATAAAGTTATGTAATGTAAACTAAGCGAAGATAAGATGATCTTTTTATGCTTGCAATGATTCATGAGGAATAACGTATAGGCTAGTGGTCACATATATACATTTAGACGTGTGTTGGGGGGGGATGAACTAAAACTGAAATTTTTGTCCTATATTCTTTGTTGTAATATCATTTGTCGGTCAATTTTAGACATTGCGTTGCTGGAATGCATTTGTTTGAAGGGCTGTGATTTGAAGATAAATTTTTTTTTTTATGTTATATCTTTTGTCCTTAGGAAGAATAAAGTCATCCAATTGGTTGAGTCAATTGTTGGTGACTTGTGCGGACAAAAAATTTGTTGCTGAAATGATCTGGGTTAACATACAGTTTATATCGAATGCAACCTGTTTATTACAGGCATATTTTTGTTTTCGAGTATGGAACGTGTTATGTCTGAGAAGACAATTACATCCAATTGTTGATGTTAGAAACCAAAAGTTGATGTTATATGCCCTTTATTGTTTAACCTGAGACTTGCATACTATTTGGCCATTGATGTTTTAGGTTTTCTACATGCATCATGTATTACTTGGAGGACAAATGGTGGATGTAAGCATTCTTCCCATAGCTTATTTCACAGATAGCAAGATGAAAGAGATTTGCAATGGCCGTGTATTACATGAAGTTGATGAGGTTAGATAGTAGTAAAATGTGAAAATATTTTCTACCGTTATATATTGTTCCATGGTCTGAAAAGGGGTATTTCTTCTAATAATCGGCTGTTGCTATAGGTATGTGGCGATGAAGGAAATGAATTGAAGCAGCATGAACTTCAGTCATTGAAAGGAGAGCACAGACATAAAAATGCGGATGGTACTCACGGTGTAAGAAATGAGTACAATACTGATAGTGAAGAGTCAGATAGTCAATCTGAGGATAAAGGGACCTCACCTATTTCAAGTGAGCAATTCGATAAGCTTGTGGCAGTTGTTGGTGCGTTGTGTACAAAAGTGTCGGATTTAGCATCAACAGTTGAAGATGTTAAAGCAGAACAAGAGTGGCAACGCCGGCAACTCACGGAAATTAATGAAAAGGTTGGGATATTGATTGAGGCATTGAAGAGCAAGCGGGTGAAGGACACTCCTCAACCACAGAAGATGCGGAGGGAGGATACTCATGCGTCAAATGCATCGTATGTTCCGACAATGTTCTGCACCCCTCAACCAGTCACTAGAGCCGCTGAAAAAAATGTACCGGTTGAGAGTGATGGAGTAGATGATGCAGGTGGGCAGTGTGATTTTCTTAATGAATTGGGTGATGACAAGCCTATGAACAGATCACCAGTTGAGAAGGATGATGAACCACCTGAAGAGGAGGTGATCTCACCAAGTCAAGGCAAAGGTTTACAGGGTAAGGGACATGCAGAGGTAGTAAATTTACATTTCCACAAACCCGATGTCGCAGTTATTGATCTATTTTCCGAGTCTCAACAAAATGTTCAGGGTAAAGGCGAGGTATGTGTCCTGGGTACCTTCACCCGTAGGATCTGTTAGTTTAAACAATAATTTCCTTTTGAGTTAAATTTTGTAATTGTGATTCCATGTTTCAGAGGATGCATGTGAAACGGAAGGGTGTTGATCCAATAATGGAAGACCGGCGTCAACGAATTCCTTTGCTGTCGAAGCTACAGACCTCACCATTCATTGTATATACGAAGTCTAAGAGAGGGCTGAAATGTCACCGGTTTGCTGCTGGACCCTATGGTATTCGCCATCCTCTTTCTCAACGTGAACTCCAAGTGCTTATGTATGTGTTTGGTGCATCAAACAATGACTGGTACGTGTAGTTTACTCAAATATCATATTTCTTTAATCGATGTGTGTAATAACCTAAAATTAATTCATTTCGATAGTGAGGTTCTTGTTCATCCAGGTGGCCCTTATCAGATTTGTCGTACTGAGATGCTAACATTGAACCCTGGTCAGTGGGTGATGAATGTTATTATCAATGTGCGCGCTGTAATCCTTACTCTTAGAGCTCGTGCAAAGTCATCTTCTATCAGAAATTGGTGGCTACCCATTGACTTCACTGTATGTTGGGTTAGTTTTTTTACATTTTACTGTTATATGTCAATATGAACGTGTTGTAGTTTTTTTAAATTTTACTATTGCCTATTATATGACACGGTTTGTGCTTTTTGTGTGTTTGTTTATGTCTGACTCTAGCTATTTCGGTTTGTAGTCTAAGGACATGTTGTTTCAGTTCTGAGCCAATTCCTAACATGCCTAAAATGGGTTTCCACCAGTTTTTGGCAATGCGGTCACGCGGTGATTTGCTTCACTAGGTTAAAAAGCATCATGTGGAGGAGCTGTTGTTTGATGACATATCAAACTGTGATAAGGTGTGTATCAAAATTTTTGCATATTGCAATGCAGAATAATTTTACAAGGTTATTTAGTCCAGTTACTGTAAGCTTAACGCTAGAATTGGATTAGATATTTTTACCCATTCATGAAGAGGGGCACTTTTATTTGCTGGTTGTGGATACGACGCTGATGACAATTTCAGCATGGGACACCCTTGGTAAAGGGAGAAGTCTTGAGTCATATATGCTTTCCATGGAATTACAAGTACGTTCTAATCCTAGTTGGATGACTACTTATTTGTACTTGTTATTGCCATTTTGATTGCGTATTAATTCATGCTTCAATGAATTTACATTACAAACTCATTTTTCTGTAGTGTGCAGCACTTGATGTTGTCCTTAAGCCTGACAATTTTAACTTTACTGACTTCAAAAAAGTGAAACGTGAGCCGTTCCCAAAGCAGCCAAATGGTTTTGACTGTGGGATGTTTGTTTGCTACTTCATGGAAAATCCCACTAAAGTGACAATGCGGCCACATACAGCGGTATTGATGCCTACTTTCTCTCACATTTATTTCAATGTACTTGTATATTGTTTTTTTTTCTGAAATATAGCATTCACTTTGTTTACAAGTGGGACTCGGATGAGGAAAGGTGCCGACTCCTCCTGGATCTAATTATGTGTGAAGAAAACCAGTTGAGTACAGTGGTGGAAGAACGTGCAAAGGTCTGGTTTGAGGCGGAGCAAGAACAAGTCCCTAATATTGATGTCGGAAAGGATCTTATTCTCTCTATGGATGATGTGGGTACGGATACGAAGATAACTGCTACTCCAAAAAGAGGTGCAAAGCGGAATAGGTAGTGAGGAGCAGTTGGATATACAGGTTTTGGTGTTTGAATAGGAAGGAGTTTTTTTTTGTGTACACATGAATTTTGTTTAGCGGTCGTATATATTGTCATAGTCAGATTGTAAGCCGCCGGTTAGTGTCTGTGTTACTGTCAACGTGTATACACGTAGGTTGACCGACCAGATTTGTACATAAACTCATTTTGTAATGAAAATGTTGTTTCAAGGAATCAATGAAAAGATATGGAGCAGGTCTTGAACCGGAAAGAAACCAATTCATCTGTGAAATTACAAATGCTCTCATTTTTTAATGGATTGTGTAGTTGTTACTATCAAATTTGAGGAAAATTGGTTAAGTTTGTGCACTCTTGCATTACTGATGTTACAATAAGAAACCTAATACGCAAAGGATAATTAAGCAGGAAAGTGTATAGACATTTCGCTCAGTGAAAACCAATTGAGAGTAATGGTTAAAATGTGGATTTGAAAATGAACCAAATTTGGATAGCCTGCATTATATTAGTAGATAATGGTGAATTCAAGTATGAATCACTTTTAAATGCAGCAACCCAAATCTTTAAAATATGTATGGCATTTTATACGTTTGGTATCAATTTTATGTTGTCAATCGCAATATAAAATTTTTTCCTATTTTTTAAACATTCATCAATTTTTTGTATTTATATTTTTTCAATTTTTATATATTTAATCACTTTTTATTAATTTTAAGCATTTTATTATTTTTTATCGCTTTTTTAAATTTTGAATCGCTTTTTTTAATGATTTATCACTTTTTTTGTTTTCCAAACGTTTTTTTTTCTTTTTTTAATTTTATGATATATATATATAACAAGTGATAAATGTTAAAAAATTTGGTAAATATTTTTAAAAAGCTATTAAAAACTGAAAAAAATGATAAATAATTCTACAATGGAATAAATAATTTAAAAAAATGATTAAAAACTAAAATCTTTTTTCAAAAAAGTGATTAAATAAAAAAAATGATTAAAACTAAAAAAAGAGTATGAACTATTATCTGATCCTAATTTAACCTCCAAATTGATTGATTCAACTGGAAAATTATAACATCCATCTTAAACCCGCTGCCAATAAAACTGACAGCATTGTGTACTCTCACGCCAATAACCATAACTTTTTGTAGAAAAATTGAAATTACAATCCATAAAATTCTTATTAAACTAGACTTCTTAAGGTATAATATATATTGTTTTCACAATTTTTGGTTCAGCGAATTGATACAGTTTATTGTTCAACTTGCTGTCTCAGTTCAATCCCTTCAATTCAATGATGCCTAGCAAGAATTAACTTAACTCTTCACTCACGCCTCCAACTCCAATATTTTTTATTCTATTGTAAAGTAAACTCACTGACCATTGAGATGATATATTATAAGCCTTGGTTTTAGTCACATTTTTATTATATGAAAAACCGTATATATTATAAGCCTCCAACCTCGTCATGTTGTCTTTTAAAGTTAAAACAAACAGGCATATTACACATAATTTCAAATTCAGACATTGATTCCTTTCCAAGTACCTTTAATAGATTGGTACATATACAAAATCTCCACATGGTTGCACCAATTATGACATAATCTGACGTAGACGTATTTTGCAGTTCATAACAGTTACAATGTACGCACCTCAAATGCAAAAATATCATACAAAAAGTCTGTATGCTTCGACAATGACTTGTCTCCAACATCTTAAATATGATAGTACTTTTGCTTGCTTGATGAGTGCATTCCCCTAATGCAGGGCGATAGGCAATTATGGCCATTAATTGTCACTAAACATGTGGCTGCACTGAGGTAGGGTATGATTCAAATGGCCATGATGAAACATATGTAGCGGTTGTGTTTGTATCACACACTGAAATCGAAAGGCCAGGTATTTCCAACGGTTCCTTAAATGGCCATGCAGATGACAATGAAAAGGCCGGGGCTATAGGCACCTCAGTCTTCGGTGACATAAAGCTACACCATCGCGAAGGGTGGGGGGGAGAGACTTTGTTATCCGGTGCATAACCCAAACCACTCATAGAATCTGCATATGGCCCTTTATCAACTAAATATTCATCTTTTACATTGGATGTTCCTTGCTTCAATGGACATGAACGACTTGTATGGCCACTCTTCCCGCACATTCTACATTTCCTTGCCCCAGGTGCTTTCTTGGTGGACCTGACCTCAACTTTTTCACCTCTAACTCTCACAGGATCACGTACAATATTTGGATGGATTGGGTATGCAGCACTTTGATTATTGTCCTGTTTTTCTCGGGCTTGGAACAACTCAGTAGCTCTCAATGTTAACCGCCCAATCTCCCCCTTCAATTTTGTGTACCGTTAATCGTCAGACAGAGATGCAAAATATGTTAACTTCTGGCATATGTTCCCAATTTGTGCACGCCTCGCAGCAAATGCCGCTTCCATTGGATCGGGACTCACTCGTACAATGTATGATGGCTCCTGCTTAGCACTTTTCGTCCACCTTTTGAGTATTAACTTATCAGGAATTTTCATCATATTCTCAACCTTCATCACAGAGAATATATGGCTACAAGAGAGGCCTGCATTGAACCAGCGACAAAGCAAATATTAAATTGTACTATTCAATCGAATCAGTAGTACACACATTAGAAACCATAGTACCCAGAAATATTTTCTTGAATTAATGCTTAAAAAGAAATTGAAAAAGTGTCCATGCCTTCTACGTTGAGTTTACCAATGTAGGTTAGTAACGTGCATGTGCAATGCATGATACTATAGTCACCATTGAAATGAACCACGTAAGTTTTTGTGGGCGACACATATTTGGAGACGAGATAACGATTTTTATCAGTCAGAGTATCATATCGAACTGCATTGTACAGGTGCTCATCATGAATTTGTTCTCGGACACGAACGAAGACATTTGGCGTGTACACATCACCTGCATGTTTCTCTAACAATTTTAGGTGTGTTAGCATTTGTGGTTCTGTGTGTGTACTGTTGAAATTCTGATGCAGTTCTACCTCACGTATATGATCAATGGCAACATCCACTCGGCGCACAAAGTCATACAACTTCATTTGGCTGCCCAGGAATCGTTTTTGAAAGGAGTGCATGCCCTCTGCCCTCTGTGTACTTGTCATACCCGCGAAGAAATTGCTTTTCAGGTGCGCAATGGCCCATGACTTGCGATTATCCCATGTCTCACGCACCCACTGATTGTCCTGTAGTCCAAACTTTTCCACTGCTTCTTCCCATTTAGCTTCTAACTCATTAGGGTCTTTAACATGTAACATCATGTGGGCAAATGCACCCGCAAAATGTTTTGCGTTTCTCACATTGGTCTTGCAATTTCTCATTAGGTGCCATGAACAAATTCTATGTGTGGCACCTGGGAGGACAGACTTAATAGCTTTTTTCATGCCTAGGGTTGCATCTGTTTTCACTGATTTGGCAACTTGCCATACATACAATCCGTAAAACAGCTTAATAACCATCTATAGCATTCTTCAGACTCACTAGTTACAAGTGCACAACCAAATATGGAAGTCATATAATGGTTGTTGACCCCCAATATGACGACATATGGGAACCTATATCCATTACTGTTGTATGTAGCATCCATACATATGACATCACCGAAGATTGAATAATCCATGCGCATCCCACCATCGGCCCAAAACATACCCCAAAGTGTATTTGAGTTATCTACGGCGTAACGACAATAAAACTCAGGGTCACACTGTGCAGTCTTCGTCAAATGTGCTATAGCTCTCTCCGAATCTGTTACCAGCTCAGCCACTCTAGTATCAGAGTCCACCTAATTGTAAAGATCTTTTCGAAGGAAACCGACATTACTGTATCCTCCATTTACAATAACCATGTAATCCATTATGCGGGTAGTCCCAACACTTGCCCTCCTCATTGGTTCAGCTTGCTCTTTTGCAGAATCAACCACACATCTATGTGACCGTATAAAATGGACGTCACTGTCGGAAGCTAGCTTGTGGTTATGAATATGCTGGAATTCACCCACTTGGTACATATTCGATTTTGCCTTCATATGTACCCGAAACGCAGCATGACACCCACACCTTGAAATGCGTCGAGGCTCCCTTGTCCATTTCTCAGGAGTAAGTTGAAGCTTCATATGACCCTCTTTTGAACAAACCCACCTTCTTCGTTGTATTACATTTAACTTTGTATTCATCCTTATATCATCTCTTCTCACACCAAATCCCAGAACAAATGCATATTTACGATAAAATTTTTCCGCCTCATAACAAATGCATATTTACGATAAAAATTTTCTGCCTCATCAATTGTTTGAAATTCTACTGTTTTGAAGTCGCTGAACACCCACTCAGTTACAGGTTTTTTAATCTTCATCACTATCTCAGACCAATCATACTCTAGATCGATCTTACAACCTTTTAATGTACTGTCTGTTTTCTCACACAAAATAGAATTTGTATTCTCACTAAGCCCAATGTAGACTATTTTCTGGCTATCCATTTCAACCCACACAATTCGCCAAAGGGATCGGAAATGCCAATATGCTACAACAATACGACAAACATTGAAACCCATATGAAAAAGATGACACAATAATGGAGGACCAATACATTGATTTCTTCTAATAGAACGATTGCTATAGTTGATTTGTAGTGAGAGAAATAAAAGACATTTCCACCAACTAAAACCCTTCCCCTGAAATGGAATTAGTAAACAAGAATGTACCTTCCTTCTGTATGCAGCAAGGAATGCGGATCAGAGCCTTTACACCCTACTGAACATAGCAATGCCCAGCCGTTTACGCTCCTGTGCTTGTACGTTTTGTGCTCTGTTTTTCGTCACAAGCAATTTCCTTGGAAGTGGGGTTGAAAGAAAACAATTTCCAATTCTTAACTATGAAATTGTGTTACGTCATATTCCCATAACCACGTAATTTTTTTATTATTAGTAATACCTTGAAAATATCAAAATTAGTTTTCAGTAACTTGAAATACATAACTGTTATCTTTTAGGGTAAATATATTTTATTTAATTTATTTTTATTTTGAAAACTAATTTTTACCATATGAAATAAATCAAAATATTCTACAATTGATCAACCACACATAATATAAATAATATTGTATTTAACCAATTAATTAATTTTTATCATTATATGATTAATTACGTACATTTATTTGCGAAATGGTAATTTCTCCTTTTCAAAGCTTATAGCATACCCAATAAAAAAATTAATAAGTTGTACTTATTTATTTTAATAAAATCCAAATTAATTTTCCTAAATTAACGTAATATAACTTAATTTATTGTACTACACTTAAAAGTTTATGTATCAATGCTGTAATTCTAACATTAACCTGCCACTATCATTAAACTTACTATATATGAAAATAACCCAAAAACTCAAAATTTAGCTTTATCCCTAAACCCAACTCTAAGCTTGAAATGGGGAAAGGGAAAGCAATTTTTTCAAATTTTTTATGAGGAAAAAATATTTTTTTACTAATTTTTTTCCTATTCCGAAATAATTTGAATAATTTATAAAAAAAAAATAAACGTTCATGAAGAAAAATATTAGACATAAAACAGTGATCCATTTTATTTTAAAAAAAAGGAGTTAGTGGGTTTTTTCTACCTTTGAGACGCTTGAACTTTGGCCTAAGTGAAAGGGGTTACCCAAGTTTACTTGAAAGTGATTATTTACAAAAAAATAAATATCAATTTACTGTGATTTTAAACTGAAACAATTTCAAAAATCTATATACACTTTCTTTGAAAATAAAACATTTTTTTATTAGTTTCTATCATCTTAATTTATTTAAGTTTAAAATTGTCAAAAAAATTACTTTCTATAACCCTAAATCTCATACCCTACACCTATTCACAAAACCATAAAACCAAAACATAAACCTTAAATTTTAAGTACCCTAAATTTAAAACATTTAAACATTACCCCTAAGCCTACTCTTAACCTTAAAAAGGTAAACTTCGCCTTAACCCTAAACTTTGCCTTAACTCTAACAGTGCGCCGTAAACCTATCTTAAAACGTAAACAAAGGCAATATTTGTAATTGAAATGCGAGAATATGTTCATAAAACTATTTTTTTGTATAGAAATACATATTAATGGAAACAAGAGGAAAGTAATAATAAGTATATCATACTTCAGTCTATATAAACATGCAGAGGAATAACATTTTAGCATCCACGATACATCGATATAATGTAAGATGGTAAAAAACGCATGCATATGTTCGTCAAAGAAAATTCAAAACTATCCTAGTTACAATACCATTTACCGTTTCCTTCCCCTCTTAGCTGCAGGCCTATCTTCATTGTGCTTAGTACGGCTCTCGACGCATCCATCAGATGCAGGCTCATCTGACTCCGACCCAGGTTCATAATCCGACTCTGCATCTGAGTCATCTTCCTTGTTTTCTGCATCCTCTTCAATCAAACCATACGAATCTAAACCTTCGTCACCAACAATGTCTTCATGCTGCACATCATCCTCCGCCTCATCTCCTACTGATTGGGATTCGGTACCAACTTCATCGCTCTCATCTCCATCACTGATGGAACCTTCATCCTGCACCACTTTTTTCCCAGGACGACGATGTTGCTTGTGAGGTGAGCTAGTGTCTCCACTTGTTCTGCCACATGACACCTGCAATCAAATGAATATATCTTATATATTATGTCATACATGACAACAAAATTTTATATAGACTATAGACTTACACACTGTTTCAAATAGAATTTCTTTGCATCGTTCCACATTTTGTCCGTTACAGCCTTCTTTCGACCTGCCACCAAGCGCAGTAACTTCTCCACAGTGTCCCTTTTCACATATACATAACATTTTTAAGTCACAAGATCAACGTGGAATGGGATTAAGTACAACAACGTATAAGATGACAAACTTATAGATTTTATCGAAGGATCAAGTGGTAGACCCTCGACATCCTCATCCTCAATGCTTGGAATTTTTAGGAGTTTAGCCTCTCCTGTTTCGAGATCTGGGAGCAACATAGATGTACCTGGTAGTTGTATTTCAGAACCTTCTACTATAGTGTCTGTTTCTCGTGCAACAGTTGACATAGATGTCCCACCAAAGCCACTAGTAGATGCACCTGGGTCCCGACCTGTCATGGCTTCGGCAAGCTCCTTCATCATGCCCTCCCACCACAACTGAAATGTACTAGAAAACAGAATTGTTGAATTATTATCCCATAATGATCCTGGAACTGCTGCTGTCAGTTCTGCACCGTGCCACTTTTGGTTGAACATAGATGTTGGAGGCGGGTTCGAGATGGTCTTGTCATGCACTTGCCGATAGCTAATGTGTTGTCTGAACACCCTCTCACCTAAAAACCAGGCTTGACCATATGGGCTTTCTAGTAAAATTCGACACCTTGTTGCCCCTAAACTTTCACTAACGTATTGAGGTAGGTCATCCATGTACTTCTCCTTCTCCCATGGCCACATTTTGACTGCCGCCCTCTGTACTGTTTTAAATAGCTTTATATACACTTCAGTATCATATGGCATGCCCCCCAAATGTCCCTTAGCATAGTACTTTGCTCTAGGGTACGTCCCATCTCTGCTCAAATTTAGGTTAGGCCCAATATCCATGAAATGCTCACAGGCCCATGTCTGTGATTATAAATGATTCATATTGAACATGATCATTTAATAATCATTTTTAAATGTAACTGATGTACATAATGAAATAAAGTAATTCACGTATATAATAGTTACCTGCCATGACTGCCAAAACCCACCACTCCCTTGAGCACCCCTACTCAAACCATCCATATATAAGTAAAGATTAGCCAATTCGGCACTTCCCCAATTATACTTTGACAGTCGGAACGTATCTGCTACAGCTGAAATCCACCATGTGTAAAAAGAACTCGTGCTTATATCACAGAATATAGTTGTGCCAAGAAAAGTTGCTAAGAAAACACGAACCAAATGATTCTTTCTCTCCATGGTATTTGATCTGTAACCTCTATACGTGTCAAGTACTAACTTAAAAGTCACATTCTTTTTTTTTTTTATGGAATATGTCCCAACCATCACCGACTAATAGTTGCAGGCGGGAGGCATCTGCACATATTTTCATATCAATAGGAATCGAATCGCCACTGCAACGCAAACCAATTATTGCCGCAAAATCTACAGGTGTCATGGTCATCTCTCCGATAGATGGGAAGTGAAATGTGTGTGTAGTATCCCACCAAAAGTGACTAAGTGCACGAATTAAGTGTCTGTCGCGGTATGTGGACTTCAATGCTTTAACTGCATTGAACATACCCGTTGTTCTTATCATATCTTTCACAGTTTTTGGAAACCCATCAAACCACTCCAACAATGGCTTCATGCTTCCATGTCCATGGTATGCACTTAGCCTATTCTATAAATATCAAATTACAATTAAGATTATAAAATCTAAATGTAAATTGAAATCTAACATAAAATAGCAAGTGTTTGACAGACATATTCTTAAACAGAGTTTTGATAACATTATCTCTTTTAAAATTACATATTAAAATTATATAATCGCTGTATTCGGTTACATATCACATACTCCCTGTATTAATTTACATATCGCATTATTTGAAGTTTTATCGCATTTTTATAATAGTATCGCTTTTCATAGTTACTTTACTATTTAAAATTATTGTCACTGTAGTTATATTTTACTGGCTTTTATAACATACCTGTATTCTTTTCAATTATGTTCCACTTTCATAATGAATATTATAGCATTTTCTTACCTTTTTCAACTGTAATTTTTATAATTGTTATCACATTTTTAGACGTTTTATGATATTTTTAAAATCTGTATCATTATTGTAAATATTATACCCTTTTGTAAATTAATAGTCACGTATTAATAATTATTATCACGTATTTAAAATTAGTAATTACTCATCATTTTTTCAATTATTTATCACCTTGTATATATGATCAGTTTTTCTAATATTTCTTGTACGTTATTATCACTTTATTTTGTTTCATGATTTTATTAAAATATTTTTTACATTTTATACTTTTCACAAATATTTACAAATTTTTTTCCCCTCTTATCGCTTTTCTATATTTAGTCACTTGTTTTGATAATAAATCGGCTTTATATCAATTATGTCGCTATTTTTATTTTTTACTGCCGTTTTGAAATATTTATTGCATTTTATAGGTTTTGGATCAATTTTCTGTTGTCAATCGCAATAAAAAATTATTTTATATTTTTTCAACATTGCTAATTTTTTTAATTATTTTTTCAGTTTTTATATATTTAATCACTGTTTATATTTGCTAACTTTTTTAAGAATTATTTCCCCTTTGTTCAATTTTACTCACTTCTTTATATTTAATCACTTTTTTATCATATTTTTCAATTTTTTTATGTTATTTCACAATTTTGTTTACTCCCGGTTTTTAATTTTTATGGCATTTTATAGGTTTGGTATCAAATTTTTAAACATTGATCACTTTTTTTATTTATATTTTATCACTTTTTATATATTTAATCACTATTTTTTTATTTTTTCACCTTTTTAAAATTTTTTTCCACTTTCGCCATTCCTAATCACTTTCTTTCTAATCTTAGTCACTTTTTATAATTTTAATCATTTTTTTAATCGATTTTGTAATTGTTAATCGCTTTTTTTGTTTTCCAAACGGTTTTTTTCCTCCAAACGCTTTTTTTTTTTACTTTTCTATCACTTTTTTTATTTTCTTATATTTAATAACAATTTTAATCACTTTTTTAAATTTTTATTTGCTTTTTTTTTCCAAACGGTTTTTTTGTTTTTCCAAACGCTTTTTTTACTTTTTTATCACTTTTTTATTTTCTTATATTTAATAACAATTTTAATCATTTTTTTCCAAATGCTTTTTTTTTCCAAACGCTATTCTTACTTTTTTAATCACTTTCTTATTTTCTTGTATTTAATAACAACTTTTTTAATTTTAATCACTTTTTTTGTTATTTCCAAACGCCTTTTTATACTTTTATATCGCTTTTCCATTTTTTTTCATATTCAATAACATTTTTTATATTTAATCGCTTTTCAAATTTTTTTATCACATTTTCGGTTTGTAAGCGTTTTTTTAAAATACCCTAACATACTTTCTCCTTCTCTCACTTCATACATATACATTCCCTTAAATATAAACTATCCAATATATTTACCAGTAAATTTATCAATTAAAATGTAAATATGACAATAAATTTACTAACATAACAGTAAATTTTGCACTTAAATTTGAAATAATAAAATTACAGTAAAATATAAACTCACTTGGATGCTCTGGATGAGAAACGTGAGACTCTGGTTCAAAGTAGATAGTTGTTGAAGGAAGAAATTTTTTTTTAGGAGTTAGTCTCTTGATCATTGATGTCCTGAAAATCGCATGACAATTGCTTAATATAATCGCCGGCACCACTGTGATACATTGTTTGTTTCTGTATGAAACGCAGGAATAAGGAAATTGAGGAGTGGGAAAAGATGTAACTTGCTGTAATTGTAAGAAATGAGGAAGATTAAATAATGTTGTTATAGGATAGGTAATAAATGATGAAGTTAAAGAGTTAGATAGTAAAATTTAAAAGAGTGGTTGGGGAAGTGAAAGTAAATGCTAAAATTTAAAATGGTGGTTGGAGAAGTGAAAATAATGGTTGTGTTCGGGAGAAGGGAAAATATGGTTGCCCGAAAATTTAATATGTGGGACACATATTAATGGGATAATGACAATATGTCTCTAATATTTTATTTAATTTGACAACTTTACCTGTATGTTTAAAAAATTATATGTAAGTCATGTTTATTCCCTCTGATATCGAAAATAATATTGTTATTATTCACTTTAATAATGTTTTTTTTAAAAATATTACTTTTTTCAATTATTATCAAATTTATTAATTGTAAATCCTCTTTTCAAAACTATTATCACTTTTTTCAATTATATCACTGTCTTGATTGTAATCGCTTTTGTTTAAGATGTATATGTGACCGGGTCACATCGAAGATTACCTTCGTAGTTATTGGGTAACTTTTGAGGTAACCTAAAAATGTGATCGGATGATTTTGAAGGTAACTTCGTTGTAACCGGGTCATTTTGAAGGTACCTTCATTATGACAGGGTTACTTTAAAGGTAACTTAAAAATGTTAGTTTTTTTACTTTTTTTATCACTTTTTTTATTTAATCAATTTTTAAATTATTCATTGCATTTTAAAATTATTTATCAGTTTTTCAGTTTTTATTTTCCTTTTAAAAATATTTACCAATTTTTTAACATTTATCACATTTTCTTTATTTTATCATTTTTTATACATTTAATCGCTTTTTTTTTTTAAATCTTATCATTTTTTTTTACATTTAATCATTTTTTCTTACATTTTATCGCTGAAGTTACCTTCGTTGTGACCGGGTCACGTTGAAGGTAACCTAAAAATGTGACCGGGTCACATGGAAGGTACTTTCGTTGTTACCGGGTCACGTTGAAGATAACCTAAAAAAGTGACCGGGTCACATTGAAGGTAACCTAAAAATCGTGACCGGATCACGTTGAAGGTACCTTCGTTGTGACTGGGTCACTTTGAAGGTAACCTAAAAATGTGACCGGGTCACATTGAAGGTAACCTAAAAATGTGACCGGGTCACATTGAAGGTACCTTAAAAATGTGACCGGGTCACATTGAAGGTAACCTTCGTTGTGACCGGGTCACCTTGAAGGTAACCTAAAAATGTGACCGGGTCACCTTCGGTGTGACCGGGTCACATTGAAGGTAACCTTCGTTGTGACCGGGTCACATTGAAGGTAACCTAAAAATGTGACCGGGTCACTTTGAAGGTACCTTCGAATGTGACCGGGTCACATTGAAGGTAACCTAAAAAATGTGACCAGGTCACATCGAAGGTACCTTCGTTGTGACCGGGTCACTTTGAAGGTAACCTAAAAATGTGATCGGGTCACAACGAAGATACCTTCAAGGTGACTCGGTCACATTCTTAGGTTACCTTCGTTATGACCCGGTCACATTTTTAGGTTACCTTCAAAGTGACCCGGTCACAACAAAGGTACCTTCAACGTGACCCGGTCACATTTAAGGTTACCTTCACATTGACCCGGTCACATCGAAGGTACCTTCGAGGTGACCCGGTCACATTTTTAGGTTACCTTCAATGTGACCCGGTTACAACGAAGGTACCTTCGAGGTGACCCGGTCACATTTTTAGGCTACCTTCAATGTGACCCGGTCACATTTTTAGGTTCCCTTCGATGTGACCCGGTAACACCCAAGGTACCTTCAACGTAGCCCGCTCACTTGTTTAGATTACCTTCAACGTGACCCGGTCACACGTAACTTCAGTGATAAAATGTAAGAAAAAGCAATTAAATGTTTAAAAAAGCAATAAAATTTAGAAAAAGACGATTAATTGTATAAAAAAGTGATAAAATAAAGAAAGTGTGATAAATGTTAAAAAATTGGTAAAAATTTTTAAAAGGTAAATAAAAACTGAAAAAGTGATAAATAATTTTAAAATGCAATAAATAATTTAAAATTTTGATTAAATAAAAAAAGTGATAAAAAAATAAAAAAAGCAAACATTTTTTTAGAAAATCAATTAAATAAATAAAAAGAGATTAAAACTAAAAAAAGTGATTAAATATAAAAAAATGATAAAATATAAACAAACGTGATAAATCTTAAAAAATGGGAAATATTTTTTAAAAGTGATAAAAAAACTAAAATGCAATAAATATTTTTTTTACTAAGTTGATTAATATACATAGATTTTATATTTTGAGAATCATTGACATATGTATAAAAAAGTATTTTATTAAGTATATTATTCAGTATATTATTCAGCAATTAATTTTTTTTACACAGATAATTTTTTTAAATTTTTTTTACTTCTTTTTAAAAATTTGTACCCAGTAACATATATTATCTTTTTTTTCCCTCTCATTTTCTCCTCTTTCCCCATTTTTTATTTTTCCTATTTTTTTTCTCTCTCTTCCCTCCTGTAAACGCTTTTTCTTTTTTTTTCCTCTCTTTTTTTTCTTTTATTTCTGCCGCGGCTAGTCTACTTGTCTATATTCTTCTTTCTCCTCCCTTCTCTGTCTTTTTCTTTTTCTTTTTCTCTCCCCTAACCGGCTTGCCTTGTCCCCCGTTTCCCATATGTTTCATCAACCAAAATGAACGGCTAAGATTGGGGGTACCATTACCCATTTTCTTGGGTGGGTATTATAAATTGTTCCGAGAAAAAAGACCTTAAAATGAATAGAAATGCGATTTTGAAATGGAAAAGACGTTTACGAAGGAAAAAGGTGTTTGTGAAGAAAAAGAGGCGTTCAATGTACTCCGATGAAAACAATTCCAGAAAGAATGACAACAGGTCATCAATGGTTAATTATTTGTGTGAATTACAATTTGTGCCCTGAGATATAGCCTAAATTACACATTGGCCCTTTTGTAAAATTTTCCATAGAAAAAGTGTTTGCATCGTCTTATAAAAAAAAAAAGGCGTTTAAGAAGTAAAAAAGGTGTTAAAACCAAGAGAGAGACAATATTATAATGGAAGAAGCATTTACAATTGTGTGCACTTTATTAACTGCTTTTTGGGAACCTCTGGTATATAATTAGGGCCATTTTAATAATTATTTTATCCAAATATTATACCATTAATATGTATTTAGGGGCCAATTTATGAACCAAATTCCCCATTAAATTAACCGCTATATTAGTGGTTGACTTCTGGGGCCATAATATTAACCGCATTTTTTTGTGGTACAAATTATGAGGTATTATGGTTCAATTTGAGAGGCATGACTGGAAACCACTAGTACATGGTTAGGGGCCACTTTTTAAACCACTTTACTCAGAAATTATACCGCCGATATATATTTAGGGGCCAATTTATGAATCACATTTCCCAGAAAATTAATTGCTACATTAGTGATTGACTTCTAGGGGCCATAATATTAACCGCTTTTTCATGGTATACTTTCTGGGCACTTGTGGTTAAATTTGAGGGGCCACTTTCTGCACCACGGACCTCAGAAAATGAACTGCTAAATTTGTCGTGAACTTTTTAGGGGCCATAATATGAACCGTATTTTTTTGTGGTACAAATTGCGGCATATTGTGGTTCAATTTAAAGGGCCTAACTGGAAATCATTGGTTTACGGTTAGGGGTCACTTTTTGAGCCACTTTACCCAGAATTTATACCGCTGGTATGTATTTAGAGGCCACTTTGTAAACCACATTCCTTAGAAAATTAACCGCTACATTAGTGGTTAACTTTTTAGGGCCTGAATATGAACTGCTTTTATGTGGTGCACTTTTTGGGTCATTGTGGTTAAATTTAAGGGGCGATTTTATGCACCATCCATCCTAAAAAATGAACCGCTAAATTTGTGGTAAACTTTTTAGGGGCCATAATATAAACCGCATTTTTTTTAGTACGAATTGTGGGGTGTTGCGGGTCAATTTGAGGGACCTGATTGAAAAGCCCCTGTACACGGCTAGGGGCCACTTTTTGAACCACTTTACCCAGAATTTATACCGCTGATATATATTTTAAGGTCACTTTGTAAACCACATTCCTCTTTATTTTTTAAAACCTATACTTTGACCCCTAATATTTTAAATTTTTTCTGTAACAACTTCTGAAACTATAATGTAAACTATACTATAGTCCTATTCTAAAAATATCGATATGTCTAATAATCCATTGAAAATAATTTTTTTGTATATCTATGTTTTTTGCATGTAAAAGCATATTAGTATTTTTTAAAGAAAGTTGGGGTAAAGTATTAGTTATTAAAAATTGGGGGAAAAGTGTAAGTTGCATTGGACAACAGGGGCTGTTGTAATTGACCCTCGAAAAAGGCTATAACAACTTAACAAAGGCGTATAAATTATAGGAAAGGCGTTTAAATTTATTTAAAAGTGATAAAAATGTTTAAAAGCGATACAATTTTTTAGAAAGGTGATAAAGTTATTTTAAAAAGTGATAACTTTTAGAAAAATGCGATAAAAATTTTAAAAAGCGATAACATTCTTAGTTCGGCAATAAAATTATTTTAAAAACTGATAATTATTTAAAAATTGTAAATTTTTTAAAAAGCGATAACATTTTAAAAAAAGGTGATAAAATTATTTAAAACGTGATAAATTCACTTAAAAGGTGATAAAAATGTGTAAAAAGCAATAACATTTTTGTAAAGGTGATAAAATTATTTTAAAAAGTGGTACAATTTCTATACCAATATCACTTGTTTATCTTTATCACCTTTTTTATTTGTTAGAAAAAATTAAAAAAATATAAATATTTGGAAACTACATGTATTGATTTATCATCATATATAATTTTTTTTCATTTATATTAAAATATTAAAAATAAAAAATCCTAGATTAGTTTTAAAAAAAAATAGAGCAAAAATTTTGGGACAAAGAGAGTAATATTTATGATTTCTATTGATACTAGGAGTAATTCAAGCTACTTGAGATGGCAATAGGAGACAAGCGGTGATAAGAATATAAAAAGGGAGATAAAGATATGAAAAAGGCGATAAAGATATGAAAAAGATGACAAAAATTTGTCACTTAATTTTAATTGTTAACGCCTTCATGGTGATTTTTTAAACTTTTTACAAAAAGGCGATTAGAATAGAAAAAAAGTGATTTAGTCCAAACAAATGTGTTTTAGTACAAACAAAAGTGATTTACTCCAAACAAATGCGTTTTAAACCTATTACTTGTATTTAAAAGCATTTTCATATATAATTCTTTATGATTCACAAATAAATTAATCATCACTACTAAGATAATCCTTCACCTTCACTCTTTATGATTCACACCTTCTCCTTTTATGATATATCTATGATACAAACTCACATTCTCTTCCCACATTTATGAATATACTCATATTCTCTATGCAATGTGGAAGAAGATGAACAAACTCTAAAGTTTCTGAACTTCTACTTCCAGACTTTCTCCTCTCCACATATCTACCCTCGTTGGTTGTATTAACTCCCTCTTACCAACAAATAGAACTACTACTCCTACATTAATTTTCTTCTCCTTATTAAATCAAATTTCTCACATTAATTCTCATTCCTTTCATTCCACTTTCCTTCCTGTTGTTCTATTAATAGATGCTACTTTTTCTCTCAAATTCTTTAATACTATTTTTTTTTATTTTTATCTCACATTAAATCAAACTTATCACATTACCTCTCTTTCTCTCTAACTATTTAATATCATTTCTTACTTCTATATAAATTATTTACCGCTAACATGTTAACAATTATATTTACTAATTTTTTTATTATAATATTACACATTGTTTTTTCTTTTAACTCTTTATTTCCTTTATATTATAGACTAAACTTATCCTTACATTTACAACCAAAAGAACCATAAAAAAAACCAATTAACTGGTAAATTTTTTATACATTACTTTTTATTTTTTGTCGTTTTCTGCTATATCTGCTGCGGCAAGCAATGCAGAATCTTCCATGATATCCTCCTAGTACTATACAAATAGGACCCCATGACAATATCCTAAGGTACACCATATTCACCAAAAGCCCCATGGCAATGTCCCCAAAATTATCGGAGTTATACAGTGATTATTGCTTGCTTTCTCATAAATCACTTGCCATCATCTACTTGCAAGTGAAATCCTGAAACTAATGATTGTCTCCCTCTGCTCTTTGATTTACTTAAATCCTGTGTCCAACACAAGTCCTGATCTTGCTTCTTCGAGCATTTTTATTTTCTTAACTTGTAGGTGTATACTCATCATCCCCATTAAGATAATAAAAATTCAAACGAGATGAGTGCTCCTCCAATTTTCTCTCCTTAATTTCTTTTGTCTCGGTGATTGTCAAAGTAGGATTGTCTAAACTGGGTGGATTGGCTTTAGAGCTTCAGAGGTGGTAAACCGGAGGTCTCATAACCAAACACAACATTAGAGCCCCGGAATGGATATGGTATTATTATGTGAATTGGTGATTTTATTCATCTACATCGGATACCTTTTTCAACATGTCTTGGGCTAGGCCTCTTGTTTACTTAATCTCTCATTATGGGCCATATATGGGTCTATATGGTATCCATTTTTCCCTTTCAAAAATGTGTGTCTGGGTCCTACATTTTCAAGGAGTAGTCGGTGTGTGGTTGCCTAGGATGTTTTTTCAAGGTGAGCCACCATTTTGGGGTGAGGTATGATGCCCAACTTTGTTGTCCTTAAGTTCCTCCATATGTAGCCGTATCAGATAAGGTATGATGCCCCTCTCCATTATTCTTGGGTTTACGTCAGGAGTTGGATTTTCCTATAAATGTTCTGGTGCACTTCTCTCCTTCCATTGTTGTATTGATTTAAGTAGTTGATAGCTGTTCGTCTTTGCCACAGGCGGTAGATTTAACAATTATGTTAGGAGGCAAAGCCATGCCTATTAAATGCTTTTCCGGGGAAGTGACCAAGTGTGACTTTTCTGGCAGCTATGCATCGCCACATGTCCACTCCCTATAGGCACAAATATTTTCCCATAATAGTGGTAGTTTTCAAAGAGGTTACCCAAGGGTTGCAATTTTCCCTATAAATAAGCTAGAGTTTTTTTCCTCTTCTTTTTTACCATTTCAGCACTTTTGCTATTTTCATCATTTAGCGTTTTCTTCTATTTCTACTTAAAGTTCCTCCAATGCTATTCTTGTTTATGTTTCTTTTTTTTTTGCGTGGTTTGGGCTCTCCCTTCCAATCCCTTTTTATTTCAATACCAGTGACTTTAATCAAGTAATGAATTTGGCTATTCTCAACACTTTGTGTTCTAGTAGTTTGGGTTTTCTTACTTATCTCCCTGATTCCTAGTTAGGTTTTTTATTTTTAGGTTGGGTTTCTTTTTAGTTTGTCTTGCCCTTTTGTCATCTGTTCTTCTTTGGTAACAGCCCTTACCTACTTTTTGTCGATTTTTCTAAATGGTGTCTTTTAGGACATTGTCAGGGAAGGTTGCCACCAACCAAGTTCCTTAGTCCATGAATGAAATGGCTGATGTGGAGATGGGCACTTCCAGGGAGCCCTTCATTCCTAATACCTCCATGATGAGAAGGACAAGGTCATCTCTTATAAAGGAGACTTTGGCGACTAACCCAAGCCACTTTTATTGGCCCAATGGAATGGTGGCTACTTTAAGAAACACCCAAGCGTTAGACGAAAAGGGTCATGCTTGTTAGGTTTCAGCAGCCAAGTAAGCGTAGCGGGATATAACCGAAACCCTCTAAGTTCCAAGTGAAATTGGGTAAATCGAGTGCTCAAAATTTTATACCTAGCTCGATTGAGATCTTTCACCCAACTGTTGAGTTGAATCACAAAACTTGAACAGTTGACGTGTTCAAGCTCTCTATGGTATCCACATGAGCCTCTCAGGATCATCATGCATCCACCACTATAAGGAATGGCAAGAAAAGAGTATGGCTGGAACTTTTAGAACTCTTCTGATTTCGTCCTTAAGGAGGCTAAGGCAAGAGCTGTGAATTTCTCACTATATGATGTAGTTATAGTGAGACTCAACTCCCAAGCCTAATGGGTTTCAAAGCCCTAATCCAATTAGGTTTTAATTTCGGGCCTAATAATGGCTAAAGCTTTGGACCAATCATTAATACAAAATTATCATGAAACCAAGGGCAAATAATTCAGCTCATACACTCAAATAATCCAATTAACTCTATGTGCGTGACCCAATAGATTCCTATCACATTGCTAATGATCATAAATTACATTTATGATCATAAACAATTAGCGGTGTCTAACAACACAGAATTACTATCCCAGTGACAAGATTGTCGGTGATTCGACTAAACCTTTATATTCATTATTCGTATATGTCATTGTCCCTTTGTCCAAGATATTAAGACCAAGCACGAGACATAGAATGTGTCATGCTTGTATAGCCCAATCTATGGTTTCTTGATTACCGAGTAGACTAACTTAAACTGATAACATTGATATTGTATATCAACTCATCCAAGCATGGCTATACATTTGCTTAATCTCACTCTATCAAGAGGCCCGAAGATATCATTCCCGTTACATAGGAGGGACAAATCCTATCTTGACCACACAAAAGCCTCCGCATAATATGTGACATACCCAATAACCTCCTTCAAGTTCACTCAGTTACGAACAACAAAGGGAAATATCAAAGTATGTGACTCATATGTAAGGAACTTTGATGATCTTAGGTCAAAGGACTACATATACATGATCACTATGATAATCATTTATACCACTTTCTGCCGGGGGGCCGAGGATTTAATGATACGCTTAATTACGTGCACATGCACCTCCATCATCTTCATTCTTCTTCTTTTATTTTATCTTCTTTTTTATTCTAGTACTATCAAAATTAATACAAATATTTATGTTTATTAATTACATATGACCTAAAAATCTAGCGTTTCTTCGGCGGGGAAGAGCTCACCAATTCTTTAAGATTGATTATTTATCCTTCCTTGTTGTCTCCCCACTGGCACATATAACTGATTATTTAAAGAAAAATGCTAAATATTTAGAAGTTCTATAAAAATGTTTTTATATAGTACTCGGTAAAGGTAATTGATTGGTAGTTTTGAATTCAGATCAACTATGCATCTAATGATAAATCACTTAAAAACTGTTTTGTCAATATGTAGATAAAAGCTATTGGGCTTTAGGAGCTCCATGTCCATTTTCTTGAAATCTTTGTTCCATCCCCATGAACGACCTGGGCTGGAACGAACCACCCGACTGCGGGCTCGAGCCGTAGCATGTAATCCTTGGGCTCTCCAGTTGGTTACTATCTTTTCCTGCGCTGATCCATTAACTATAACAAGGAAAGATGATTTGTCGAGATTCGTAATAATGAGCTCAAGATACGAATACGATACGTCCGACTTTTGCATACGCCACGATAGTCACCGTTTATATGTTGAATTTTTCTGAATATGTTAACAATTATACTGAAACATATACAAAATTCTGTATGGCAATACTGTTTGACTATAAAATTTTAAGTGTAAGTTAAATTAAACTGTGTTATACAGTATAAAATTTAGCTTCAAAGTTACGATTTCCAAGTATCGCTGGTTCAGAAGCAGTGCAGTATTTTGAGTATATCTTTGGCTGTAGATGTCCATTTCATATGATTCAGGTGTCGTTCAAAGCTAAGAAAGAGCTCTATAACTTCGATGCTTTGAACTTTTAGAAATCATGGATATATTAAGGTCGAATCTCAGTTTGAAGTTATTGTTGTTGTTCTGGAGCATTGTTTGACTGATAGCTTTAAAACATTCTAGTTAGTTTAAATCTTTTTATTTGTGTGGGGTACTTTTGTAATAATATAGGAGGTTTAGGGAGTTTTGTGGATTTAACCACATTAAGTTAGCTATATTAGAATAAAAGAGCAGCTGCCGCAGTGGGCTGCCCCCCTCCTTCCCCAACTCTTTCTATGTTCTTTCTTTGTTTATTTTTTTTCTTCTTTTTAGTAATCTTTTTATTTTTTGTTGAAGGAGACTGAAACTCCGAATTCTTCAGAACTATGAGATCAAAGTTATTTTTATTCACCGATTAATACTTTGAGTATTGGATGTTCTTCTATGATTAATTTCATGATTGTTTCGTTTATATGCTAGGAGGCTTACTAGTTGTTATTCGAATTTAATCTACTGCTGGATTAGAAATTAAATTCGTAATTGTTTGGTTTCTTTAATTTATGAAGCAACTGAGGTTTAGTGATTTGCTGTGTTAGAAATTGTTAGGTCTTAGGAAGAATATTCAACTAAATTAAATGCAACTGTTTATGTTTGTGTTATTTAGTTTCATCGATCTCTCTAATTTTTAATGCAATAATTAAATTAAATCGAAGTGCTTGTCTTAGGTTTTTTAGCAGTTAGGGTTAATTAGATCGCTTGTTTTCTAATTAACTATGACTAAGAAGAGGTAGAAAGGGATTTCCAACGATGAATATTCAAAGTCTTATTTGATCTATTTATGCATCGATGATCAGTTTGTAAGAATTCGGTGATGGATGTTGACTGATGACAATGTTTGAATTCTTGATTATTTTGTTAATTTCTTACTTGATAGGTTTCTTAATTTTTGTTCTTTAATCATTTTTTTTATTTTATTGCAAACAATCTCCTCAATCTTTTATTTCAGTTTTCTGTCAGTAAGTTTTTAGATAAAGAATTTCCCTTGGGATTCGACATGGTTTCCACTGCTATACTACAATTTTGTTTATTATGAGTTGTTAGTGATATCAGAATTATTTTTTGCGGTTATGACAATTGACCAAAAATTTGGCGCTGTTGCCGGGGAGATTTCTTCTTCTGTTAAAGTTTCTTTTTTCTTTTTTCTCTGGTTTTATTTTTCAAGTTTTATTTATTCTCACAATTGGTTCTCTTCGTCATCAGTACTTTTCAAGCTAAAAGAGAAGTGAAACATAGGGGCAGCAAGCTAAAGTCTAGTTCCTGGCTGCAAATCACCACGAAAACAATCTTTAGAAAAGTACCTTTTTCTTTTTCCCATTTTTTTTTTGCTGTGAACATTGAGGACAATGTTTGATTTAAGTGTGGGGGAGATGGTAGTTTAGGCCCTAATTTTCTTTGATTTCAAAATTTTTGAATTAAAATTTTTTTATTCATATTTTTGAGCATTGATCTGAATTGTTAGATGATTTCACCTTTTTGGTTCTTGAATGATTAGCTTGAGTGTTGAGTTAGTAATTTATTAGTCTTTATACAACTCTCAAATTTTATTTTTAAATTATTTTTGCAATTTTTGATTAAGCTAGTTGATGGTTATCATGAGAAGCTGATTTTTTTATCAAATTTGTGTACTTAGTACATTGATTTAAACCTTGTGAGATTATGAGCTTATTAAGTTGAATATGTGGTTTTTTTGGTTGATGGATGATTTGAATTACTTGATAAAAAAATAAAAATTGTTGTTTGGATTGTTGCATTCTGATAGAAACAAAAAATTTTGCTACTCCGCTATTTTGGATATTGAAGTAAGTTGGGGTCTTCTCTTAAGGTAATAGTCAATCACTGCTCGAAAAGGTACTAAGAACATGAGTATGGTCGAAGACCACTTTGGAGTTGTGTCAAGTTAATAGCTTGGGTATGGCAGAGCCACTGTAATACACTTGTTAAATTGTGGAATACAAGAAAAAGACAAAACAAAAAAAACTAAGTAAAAAAAAAAGTACAACTGATATCTTATTTTCGATGGGTTTGTGGTAAGACTGGTTGTACTTTTTGAGTTCTTACCTACCTAGTTTGTTCTCTTTACTTCGTATAAAAGTTTGATGTTTTTCTTAGATTTTCAATGGTGATTATTGCTAGCTTGAGAAGAAATTGCTTTCAATGACTTATTTAGTTTTGAGTTGCTATTGCTAATTAGATTGCGTATTTAATTCCTCTTGTTAAGTTTTTCAAGACCCTTGGATGTGAAAGTATCTTACTCTGTTCAGCTCAAAAGTATGTTTCTATTTTGAATTTTGCCTGGAGACGAGCAAAAGCTAAGTGTGGGGGAATTTGATAAGCTTATATTTATTATATTTATTTCTCTCATATTTAGTATGTTTTTATATGTTTTGAACCTTAAAGATATATTTTGGGTATGTTTTGTATCTTAGAGCATATCTGAACTCAATTGATTAAGAGTGAATTTAATTTGTCATTTTACAAGTTTTAATTTGGTTGTGTTCTTTCAGGATTTTGATAGATTTGCGATGTTCTGGTACAAAAATCATATCTTTATCTATAGAGATCAGAATCAAGTGATTCTTAATTCATTGGAAAGTTAACATCTGGAGCTACAAATCACATTCAGACCATGAAACCCATTTTGTACTTAAAAGGGGTCCAATTCAGCTTCAAAGTTGCGATTTGCAAGTCATCGTTGGTTCAGAAGCAGTTGCGGTATTTTGAGCATATATTTGGTTGTAGATGTCCATTTCATGTGATTTAGGTGTCGTTTCGAAGCTAAGAAAGTGCTTTACAACTTTGATGGTTTGAACTTTGAGAAATCATGGCTGTATCAAGGTTGAATCTCAGCTTGAAGTTGCTGCTGTTGTTCTGGAGCATTGCTTGGCTAACAGCTTTGAAACGTTCTAGTTACTTTGAATCTTTTTATTTGTGTGGGGTACTTTTGTAACAATATAGGAATTTTTGGGAGTTTTGTGGACTTAACCACATTAGATTAGCTATATTAGAATAAAGGAGTAGTTACCGCAGTGGGCTGCCCCTTCCTTCCCCAACACTTTTTGTGTTATTTCTTTGTTTCTGTTTTTTTTTTTCTTTTTAGTGATCTTTTTATTCTTGGTTGAATGAGACTGAAAGCCCGAATTCTTCAATACTATGAGATCAAAGTTTTTTTTATTCACCAATTAATATTTTGAATATTGGATGTTCTTCTATGAGTAATTTCATGATTGTCTTATTTATATGTTAGGAGGTCTACTAGTTATTATTCGAATTCAGTCTACTATTGGATTAGAAATTAAATTCGTAATTGTTTGGTTTCTTTAATTTGTGAAGTAACTGAAGTTTAGTGATTTGCTACATCAGAAATCATTAGGTCTTAGGAAGAACATTTAACTAAATTAAATGCAATTGCTTGTGTTTGTGTTATTTAGTTTCATCGATCTCTCTAATTTTTAATGCAATTGTTAAATTAAATCGAAGCACTTGCCTTAGGTTATTTAGCAGTTAGAGTGAATTAGATCGCTTGTTTTCTAATTAACTACGACTAAGGAGATGTAGGAAGATAGTTCCAACGATGAATATTCAAAGTCTTGGTTGATTTATCTATGCATCGATGATCAGTTGTAAGAATTTGGTGGTGGATGTTGACTAATGTTAAGGTTTGAATTCTTGATTGTTTTGTTAGTTTCTTACTTGATCGGTTTCTTTCTTAATTTTTGTTCTCTAATCATTTTTTTTATTTTATTGCAAAAAATTCCTCTAATATTTTATTTCAGTTTTCTGTCAGGAAGCTTTTAGAAAAAGAATTTCCCTTGGGATTCAACTTAGTTACCATTGCTATACTATAAATTTATTTTTTGTGGTTACAACGATCAACCATGGGTATAAAACAAAAGAAAACAAAGGCCGATCATGTCCCAAGTATGTATAACATAATTTAATTAACAATATTGCATTATTTTCTATAAATAGTTAATATAATATTTTTAAAATGTGACAAAAATAGGGTAACAACATTTATTGGAAATGTCAATTAAACTTTAAGTGACATTGGATATGGCAACATATATGTGATATTTGTAAAAAATGTTACAACAATTCTATTGTGACAATTTTTTATTTTAGTGCCTATTCATTACCACAATAACTTTTAATTGAAATGAAATGTTTTTTGACAAAAAAAAAAACTTTTCTGTGCTTAAATTTTTCTTAAACGTCATTATTTCTAGCCTCTTCAAATTGAACCCAACTTCCTTTTTAAAACATAATCTGACTAGTGATTTCTTACAAACGCGACATCTCATAATGATGGTTCTTATTCAAATTTGGCAGTATTGACGAGATCAAGAGGCGAAATTCTTGAGGTATGTGATTGGGAATTAGTAAGTTAATATGAGTTATTTGGTGCTATTAGTATGTTTATTGGTAGTTAGAAAATGAATCGGGTTGATTTAGCTATTTTGTCAACTTAAATGATTTAAATAGGTTGGTTAGCTAATGATTTTAATTAGGGACCATGTATACCAAACCATAGGTCTCCTAGAGACTTACTCTTAAAACTGTTGATACATTCGCTAAAAGATTACATAACTTGCCACCATATGTACAACTATATTTACATGCATGGTCATCTATTTACAATGACTATTTATGTAAATATCTTAAAGGTAGATTTGAAAAGAGTTTATGATTCAGTAAACTGGGATTTTTTTTATGATGGTGATGCAACAAATGGTGATGCATGATATTATACAGATGAGATGAATTCTTGAACGCTTTCAAGGTCGGTGACACTGGGAACGCAGTCATGTGCATGGGCTAACGGCCAACGGTTTTAAGCTGATCAGGCGAAGAACCGCTCATGTTGATGTGAAACGAATCTTTCTTTCTTGTGTGTGGAAATAGTAAGGATTAATTACAATTTAAATTATATAGTAATTATCTATCAATAATTTCAGTTTGTATGATATTTTATTTTATAGAAAATGGATATTTTAAATTATCAATTTTTTTTTATAAATATAGAATAATTAATAAGAGGGTAAAGTATAAATTAGGGGCAAAGTGTATCACTTGTCCGAACTTGGATTTTAGATTATATGGATGGTCACTTGAAAAGAGCCACTAGAAGATTTCTAAGCTACTTTCAGGTGAGATTGTTTGAAATAAACTCTATTATTGATGCTTCTTTAATTGATACATGCCTATTTTTAGGTTCATGCTTGGGTTTTTCTTTCTAGTGGTAAAAAAAAAAACAAGAAGCAAGAATATAACTTGCATGTGTCAGATATGGTTTAAAGTAATTTATGATTTCTATTGCACATACAAATGCTCCTTTGGAGTAAGTTTTTGAAATGGAAAGGGTGAAGTGTAATATCAACTAAAATTTGGGGCCAAGTTGTAATTAACCCGAATAATTATAACAATAATACTACTTCCTCCATCTCACAAAGCTTGACCCATTTACTATTCACAGCAATTAATTTATGATTTTTGTTCTTTCAAAATTTCTCAAAGAAATATATATTTTTTATATGAAAATTGTACCTTAAATGCTTTAGTTTATAAATATAATTTTTAAAACTTTTTATAAAATGAATTAATATTAATATATTTAAGTTAAACTTTAGACAAAAAAGATAAAAAGGTCATTGCGAAACAGAGAGAACATTAAGGGCCAATTCATATAGAGTTAATAGGGCCAAATTAATGTGTTTTTGCTACTTGGGCTTATATCAATGTCACTTTTACCCCCAAAATGATTTAAAATTACAACTTTGTCTGTCTTCCTCAAACCCTGATTCTTCCGGCCCTACCCCACTCTACTTCCATCGTTCTTCCGACCTATCCCACTCTACTTCCACCATTCTTCGAGTACCGCTCTGCCTTTGTCCCGCTTGTCCTTGCCAGCTTGGTCCGAAAACCTTCCGCCACCCGAAGCCCCTACACGAGCAAGATATCAGCAATAGCCACTTGGTCGGAACAAGATCAAAGATGATCAAAGCAATATCGAATCATGGTCGGAGCAAGATCGGAGATCAGAGCAAGATAGCATCATGGCCGGAGCAAGAATGCATCGTGGTCGGAGCAAGATTACATCATGGTTAGAGCAAGATAAGAGATGATTGGAGCAAGATCAGAGAAGATTGAAGCAAGATCGCATTGTGGTTGAAGCAAGATCAGGGAAGATTGAAACAAGATCAAAGTAAGTCAGAAATAATCAAAACAAGATCACATCAAGATGGAAGCAAGCGGAGATGATCAAAGCAAGCTCCTCCACAAGCAGAATTGGAGCAAGATCGTAGATAAATCTAATAGCTAAGTTTTGAGAATTTTGGGCAAAAGGCAAACGGCGGTAAAAATAAATAAATTTATAAGCAACTAGAAAAAATACATTAACAAAAGTGGGTTAATTCCAACCAAACTGGCAGTAAAGTTCTTAGACCAACATGAGTAGTTTAGCCATAGATATTCGCATTGGTTTGCCGGTCTGGTCAAGATTCCTTCTCCAAAGCGGCCGTACGCGTTAGTCTCAGGCATATATATTTAGCCTGTGCTTCCCTCTGAATGGGAAATTACTGTATATATAGGTGATGTTTTTGGCTTTCGACGTCCTTTATTTTTTTCCCCTGTTTTTTACTTTTCTTTCGTTCTTAGTGGTTTTTTAAATAATTATAAATATTCTACATATAAGAGTGAATGAGTTTGGCGAAAGACGTCGATATGATGCTTTTCTTGGTGTTTTAAAACCAGAAAAGGTTCAAAAATTGGAAAATCAAATCAAAATTCCGATAGTAACTTCGAAAGTGGTTCATCTGGGGAGGAAAATATTGCTCCTATGTTTCCAGAGAATTCTTTGCCTAACAGTTTGATGTGCTCCTCAGATTAACGCAGCAAGGATTTTTGTTTTTGGTCTTTTTTCTTTTTGGGTAACAATTAATCGTTTCCGACTTTTGGTCTTCACTACCTTATCTTGTGGTTTAGTAAGTGTATTTTCCCTTTCATCTCTTTCGGGTGTTGTTTTCTTTCTCTTTTTAGTATCTTCTCTGATTTTGTGTTTTTTTTTTCTTTCTTTTGTTAGTTTGTTTCGTCTCTTACATAGAGTCAACTCCTTTTTGTAATGAAAGACCCTTCCTCCAAATAAAGAAATCTGGCCCAGAAGCACAGTTACTCCCTGCGGGCAATTGTCGTCCCGTAGGCCGTAGGTAGTTCCCAGTAGCAACCGCCAGTTTACTGAAATTAAGTTCGGACACCTGCTCCCAACAGTGAATTCCACCACTCCAAATTAATGAATTAATAATTTGCACCGTTCGTACCAAGTGCACCCCAACTCAGAACCACGACTTTTAATCCGCAAGTCAGACATCGATTTACTACTAAAATTTATGGATTTTTCAACTGTCAAATTAGACATTGATAAATACTAATAGGTAAGACTGTTTGTAACTCTATTTAATAATTTATAATGTGTTTGCGTTGGTGAAATATGAATCCAGCTTGGGTTTGTTTTGCTGGGTCTTTTTAAACACCTAGCTGTCATTTTTCCTCCAGAAGCTGAGCCACTCTTATCTCCCTCCATTCCTAGCTTTCTACAGACCCAACTGTCGCCATAACTGCCACCGGAGCTCGTCTACCACCATTAAAGCCTGGAAATAAGTGGATTTTCGTAAATTTGGCGCCGAAGTTGTTTGGTATGTAGGCTTTTTCAAGGATTTCTTTGTATTTTAATAGAGATTATGAATTTTTTTACATATCTTGAGTTGTGAGCTTGATTTTTTCTTTTTTTAGCTTTTAGTTTATTCTCTCAGTTCGAATGTTGGCCATTGTGCTTACTCAACTTGTGTGAATTAATTTGGGAGGTACATTTTCTATTTTGTTTTATTTTTCCTTAGTATATCCGAAAATTAGTGGGATTTTGAGGATAAATGATTATTGAAATGATTTATTTTTTCATAAAAATTGAAGTGTTGTGAATATGCTTCCTGCATTTCTCTGGAAATTTATTTTTTCTATTTTAATTTTAATTTTAATTTTTTTAATTTTTGGGTATGTTTAGGGAAAAGGTAAATTTGTGTGATATAATTTTTATTGTTGTATTTAATTATGTTAAAATGCATATTATTTTTTTTGGAGTAGTTTAAATTTTTTTATTTTAATTTCCTGATATAGATTGCTGTTTTAATTTATTATTTTTTTTACTTTTATGGTTTATGATTTAATTAAGTTAAATTTGATTGATTTAGTATTAATTGTTATAATTAATTAGTTATATGGTATTGCTATATTATTTTTTTATACTATTAATTGTCATATACTATTGTGTTAAAATACATAACACTTTTGTTTACGAGTTTAGATTTATCATATGATTCAAAACAAATTTCTACTTCTGAAAAAATTTCTTCCAAGATATCCATGACTGAAAACGACTTGGCATTAAAAATGAAATCATTTCTCTTGATCCATATAAACCAAGCCGAAATAATCAAAACTGCTTTCCAGATTATGTCATGATCACCTTTTTCTTAGTCTAGGGTTAGATTCAAACAACAAGTCTGTGAGAGATGGAGGGACAGGACCTGGTAACTTCCACCAATGTAAATCTGTAGCCAAAGCTATGATGTAGTGGCAAAATTAAAGAGTATGTGTTTGGTGTTTTCTACACCGACATTGCTTAGAGGACACCACATTCTCGTGTGCTGCACTCCTCGCACAGAAAAGTTCAAAGATGTTGGGAGCCTATCATGTAATATTGCCTTCCATCATCCAATTAAATTCCAATTAACATTGTCAAACACATTTTCAAAATTGACTTTGAATAAAGCCATTTTCATTTTCGGCCTCGTCATAAGATCCACTATTTCATTAGTAATCAAGAATCCATCAAGTATCTCCCTCCATTTTATAAAGGCTGATTGTGAATCGCCAATCACCTGCAACATTACAAGTTTAGGTCTTTCTATCAATAATTTTGAGACAGCTTTGTACATGCACCCAATAAGGCATATTGGCTAGTAATCTTTCAACAAAACAGTCTGCAATTTCTTTGGAACCAACATGAGGAATGATGAGTTACATCCCCTTTCAAGCGTGTTTGATATCTCAAAATCTATGACAAAATTGATTACGTATTGCTATTCATAATATCACAACATTTTTGTGATGATGTTAAAAGTATATACATTTAGACTGGGAGCCTTGTCTCCTTTATATTTCCACACAACACCTCTAATCTCTTCCTCTGAAAATGAACTAACTAGGAACTACCTTGATACCTCAGTTAACTTTTTGAATTTTAAGCTCTTAAATAGTGGCATTTCTCCCATGTATTCTTTAAAAAATCTTCTAAAAATTTTGAAACCTTTAATTTAATCTGTCCAGATTCCTCAGTCCAACAACCTTTAATAGAAATTCTAGACTGGCTATTTCTCCTTCTCTTACCCTTTATAATATTTTGAAAGTGTTTGGATTGAGTTTTCTTCCCCCTCTCTTATTCACTTGTCTCTGGTTTTCTATTTAAGGATACACTTTTCAACCTTTCTTTGTCCCGAAGCTCGTTTACTGAATCCATCTATAACCTCATCTCTTTCTCATTGAGATATTTATATTCCACCAGCTTATCCTATTTCTCAATTTCAATCTCTGTTGATTTAATCTTATTGTTTAAGTCACCAAACTTTAACTTGCTCAACTTTTCAAAATAATCTGAAGATATTTTAGCTTCTCTTTAAGGAGAAAAGCTAGCCTTCCAATTATACCACATTCACTCCAAGCTATTTTGACCACTTTCTCGAAGGACTGTTGCTCTATCCATACATCAAAGAGCCTGAAAGGGACCAGACCAAGTCTGAGAAGTTTGTTTTACCAATAATAGGAAATGATTAGGGACATTTCTTCTCATAGCAACAACAACTGCATTTAGCCAAGTATTCAAGAATTCATTAGAGACCAATACTTTGTCTAGACTATTTAATTTGGAACCATCTTTTGAGTACTTGGTGTATCTTTTTCCACCCAACTAAAGATCAATTAGTTTTGATTGACATTAAAAGCATCTGCTTCATTAACATTAAACAAACTGTCTTTCCTATCTTTACTGCACCTACTATATTGAAGTCACCGCACAGACACAATAAACCTTGGTACTGAGGATAACTTGCAGTAAGCTATTTTATAGCTCCTTCTAATGTCTAGCATCATAGGACCTTAAACATTTATCACAATTACTGGGTGATTAACATTGCTCCACGAACCTACAACTCTAACAAAACTAATGCAAAAAAACTAATTCATAACAACAAACACATTAGAATGCCATATGCTAACAAGACCTCTAGTTCTACATATTGCCTCTTTGTGATAAAAGCCACAATTTGAGGAACGATATGTAAATTTTTTTTTCTCTAGACAGATAAATCAGTATGTTTTCTTTCTTGTAGTGCCACAAAATCCACATTCTCCTTTCTTAATAAATTTTTAATCATTCTTTTTTCTTGCTTTTACCTACCCCTTTAGCACTCAAATTTAACAATTTCATTTACATAAAACAATGACCCCTATCTCCTATTCCCAAACTGAAACAAGATCAACCATTAAGCATTCCATTGCTACTGTTGGTTGGTTGGCTCAAATTCATGAATATTAATTATATATATATATTTTTAGAATTTGGCTTTAGTTTTCCTATTTTGATGTGGTTTGGATTTGGGTGTAGCCTATAAAAAGGCTTGTTATGTAAAAGCTTTAAATATGAGATAAAAACCAATTATTGTGAAGAGGCAAGATATGAGGATTTGAAGAGGAAGAAGAGGTTTGAAAGCCGAAGAGGGCTAGGACGAGAAACATTTTGTGATTTTCATATCTTATAATTATGTGAGGCCAATCTTATAAGGTTATCAGTAGTGCATAACAGATCCATAGGCTAATATGAATGTTAAGGGCATACCTCTACCATAATCTCTATATTAGCTTTAGAATATTCACCAACTCCATAAACTTTGCTTTTCAACATGTTAATTTTCAGACCGGAGACTAGTTGAAAACATTTTAGGATTCTATTCAAAATTCAACATGTTCTTTAAATTCCTCTCCCCAAAAAAGTGTGTCATCTATGTATAGTAAGTGTGTTAACACTGAGCCTTCATTTCCCATATTAACACCTTAAAAATACTTCTTCTTTGTTGCTTCTAAGGCCATGGCATTGAAAGCCTTAGCTGCAAATCAAAAATAGAAAAGGCTACAATGGGTCTTCTTGCCTTATTCAACGCTCCATAAAAAATTCTTCAATAGCGCTACAATTCACAATTACTGAAATCCTAGTTGACCTCGAACAACTAGTTATCCATTCTCTTTATTTATATGGCAAGCCAATTTGTTGCATTGTATCATCCAATTGAATTCCAGTTAACATTGTCAAACATATTTTCAAAATTGACTTTGAATAAAGCCATTTTCATTTTCAACCTTTTCATAAGATCCACTATTTCATTAGTAATCAAGACTCCAACAAGTATCTCCCTCCTTTTTATGAAGGCTGATTGTGAATTTCCAATCACCTGTAACATTACAAGTTTAAGTCTTTCTATCAACAATTCTGACACGGTTTTGTACATGCACCTAAGCTGGCTTATTGGCCAGTAATCTTTCAACAAAATAGTGTTCAATATCTTTGTAACCAACATGAGGAATGATGTGTTACATCCCTTTCAAGTGTGTCTAATATCTTAAAATTTGTGACAAAATTGATTACGTATTGCTTCATAATATCACAACATTTTTGTGATGATTCTAAAAGTATATACATTTAGACTGGGAGGCTCGTCTCTTCTACATTTCCACACAACACCTTTAATCTTCTCATTTGAAAATGAACTAACTAGTAACTGCCTGGCTACCTTAGTTAACTTTTTGAATTTTAAGCTTTTGAACAGTGGCATTTTCCCATGTCTTCTTTAAAAATCTTTTCAAAAAATTTGAAACCTTTAATTTAATCTCTCTAGGTTCCTCAATCGAACAACCCTTAACAAAAATTCTATACTGACTATTTCTCCTTCTTTCACCCTTTATAATATTGTGAAAGTGTTTGGATTGAGTTTTCATCTTTCTCTTTTATCCACATTGTCTCTAGTTTTCTATTTAAAGACATATTCTTCAACCTTTCCTTGTCCCAAAGCTCATTTATTGATTCCATCTGTAACCTCTTTTCTTTCTCATTAAAATCTGTATCTTCTGCCAGCTTATCCCATTTCTCAATTTCAATCTTTGCTGATTTAATCTTATTGTTTAAGTCACCAAACTTTAACTAGCTCCAACTTTTCAAAATAATCTGAAGATATTTTAGCTTCTCCTTAAGTAGAAAAGTTGGCCTTCCAGTTATACCACATTCACTTGAAGCTATTTTGACCACTTTCTCGAAGGACTTATGCTCTATCCACACATCATAGAACCTAAAAAGTATAAGACCAAAGTTTGAGAAGTTTTGTTTTACCAATAATAGGCAATGATTAGAAATATTACTTCTCATAGCTACAACAACTACATTCGACCAAGTATTTAGGAATTCATTAGAGACCAGTCCTTTGTCTAAACTAAATTTGGAACCATCTTTTGAGTACTAGGTGTATCTTCTTCTACCCAACTAAAGACCAATTAGTCTTGGTTGACATTAAAAGTATCTGCTTCATCAACATTAAACAAACTGTCTTTCTTATCTTTACCACACCTGACTATATTGAAGTCAATACATAGACATAATAAGCCTTGGAACTGAGAGATAACTTGCAATAAGCTATTTTATAGCCCTTTCTAATGTCTAGCATCAGAAGGCCATAAACATTTATCTTAATTTGCTTCATTCTAGCAATAAATGTAGGCTTTTTTTGTGAACCACTTCAGAGTTTAGTATTAAATATTAGAAAAACTATGTAATGGTAATTTTTTTACTAAAAATTTGAAAAAACTGTCAGTGTCATTTATAATTTATTTTGAAATATAAAGCAATTTTTAAAAATTATTTCAAAATGAAACCTTACTCTCAATCTCATACAAGACATGGTCAGCAATAGCTAGGGAATAATTATAAATATTCTACATAGGGTAAAATCCACGATAGGTTCCTTAGCTTATTTTTTTTTGTCCCAAATTGGTACCCTACCTCACGTTTGTCATACTGAGGTCCGTTTACTATATAAGTGAGATCCAATTAGGTATTTTCTGTTAATTTGGCCGTGAAAACAAATGAAAGATGATGATTTGGCATTTTTTAGCCATAAAATACAACCACTTAGTCGATGTGAAGCACCTATGGGATGATGTATCAGTAAACAGAATCTTTGGAGCTATCTTTGCACGGAAACGATGGGTGGAAAATGGAGGGAAAATATTAGGGATGGATTGTTAAAAGAAGGGTGAATAAAAGCCAGAGATGGAAGGATGGATCCATATGTGATGAAGGTACCTGGAATAAGAAGTTGTGGGATTTCCTCTTCCAATGAAGGAGGAGAATATGTGTGGCTAAACTGCAAATGTGGTGCTCCTTCATAGCTGAAGACCGCCTGGTCAGAGCAAAACATGGGATGCAGATTCTTCGGCTGCTGGAATTATGGGGTATGTGAGTCTGAACTTGTAATTGCTGTTTTGGGCTGTGCATGAAATGTGAACTTTTTTTTTTTTTGGTTTGCGATGTAGACTCCAAATCATTTTCAATTTCTTCAGTGGCATGATGAAGCGGCGCCGGAGCATTTGAAGACGATTACATTAGGTCTACTACGAAGAGTGGATGAATTAGAGAAAGAGGTTAAGATGTAGCATTCAAGGGTGGATGAAGGAGTTGATGAAGTGAAGAAATTGACAAAGAAGCTGGAGGAAATAGAGGTAGAGGTGGTCAAACTTAAGGAGAGAAAGGAGAAATTGAAGAGGAAGGTTGGGGAATTAGAAAGAAAGAAGAAGACGCTACAGGTTGCTTTGATTTTGTCATGGGTCTGCTTCTTTTGTATGCATCAGGTAGGAGATTTGAGTAAGACGAAGTAAGGGAGTAATTGAGGGTGGAGTTATATAAAGTGGTTAGGGCCAGATGTGTAGGGTAATAACTAAGGGGTAGTGAAAAGGTGTAGGTGGGTAGGTGTTTAATTAGCAATGGGCTGTGAGGGTGGGTGTTGGTAGCTTGTCTTCAAGTCCTGTATTGTACATTACTACTCATATAATGTTATGCTTTTTTTTCCACATTTATAACTCTATATCAACCATAAGAAAATGTCAAAAAAGCCCATGCATTTCATTTATGTCTTCCACCAAATGTTGTAAATGTACATCTAACATAATAAGTCAGAATAGGTACTCCCGAAAGGTACAACCAACATCAAAGTTCCAAAATTCAGTATGCCACAGTAGCCTAGAGTATCATGCTATATGTGAGTTACTAACACACCAAAATTCAAAAGTTTGTTCGTTGGCAACAACCTAGAGTTCTAAATAGCTCCTCATGGTATACATGGGCGGCCTCTTGACCCTTTTGGCCGGCCTCTTCCTCTTCTGATTCTAGTTTTTTGTGAAGTTTCACTTTGTTGGGACATCCTGCCATCAATGAATACAGATATTGGTTGGAGTGGATCTCTAGGTAATTGAGTCTGCTTGAATTGGTTTCTCTGCATTTAAGTCTGACTGACGTAGATAGCATCATGTTTCCCATCATTGAATCAAGTCCCAGTGGGCAGGTATAAAAGCTTAGAAAAAAACAAGTGAAAGAGTAAACCTACATCTTTAATTCTTATGAAAATGAAGGCACTACTAGTTCCCTTATATATCTGGCTTGCATCCATGTTGGCACTAAGGTTGGCACCACTAGGTTGCGCTTGTTCTAAACTCTCAACTTGGATACAAAGAAGCAATTCTATAACTAAAAATAGAGTGCATAGAGTAACATGAGTTATGGTACAAATTTTTTTTTCCATTCTTACTGCATTTTTCCTGGATGACTTAGTTTGAGTGCCTCTACCTTTGTTTCCAGAACCCCCTTCCTTTGTCTACTAGTCTAACCACTAGTTCCCTTGTCATTTTCTTTACAAGTAGTTTTGTTGTGACCTTTCTGTTTGCAAATTGAGCAGTGCACCACCATACCTGTCTTCCTCATTTTGTTACTATCTCATTCACCCTACTCTCTCTTCTATTCTTCTTAGGTCTACCCATTTTGGTAACCACTTAGTTGGGTGGTTTAATTGGGTTATGATTTATTTCTTCCCATTGCTCAACATTTTTTATAAGAATAATGATGTTTTCATAAGTTAACCTATATGTACTAACCCTATAACACTCATCCACAAAATCCTCAAGATTGCCTCTATATAGAGCTATGGTTGAACAAGCATGATTACAAGGGATTCCAATTAAATCCTATTTCCTGCATGAACATTTTTTTTCCTCTACATCTACAATATGTTGTGTAGAAAAAGTTGTGACTTGGTATTTCAAATCCCCATATTCCATAGGTAAACAATGCCTTGACTTTTCAATATTTTTGTCCAACTTCTTAATTTTAGGGCACACTAGTCCTATCCACCTACTCTCTATATCCCTCTGTTTACCAATTCTAATCATCAGTTTACATCTGACAATCTCTAACAAGATCAGAATAGGTTTATCTCTTACGTCTAGTATGAATCTATTAAAAAACTCACACATGTTATTGAGAAGGATATCACATTTAGGGAACTCTTTTAAAAAAGTCCTAGACCAATATGATGGATCAACCCCATTCACCCAAGCCCATGCATTAACATCATAAACCTTAAGCAACTCCATCTTCCTGTTGAACTCACTTACATAACTGCTCCTTGCACCAGACCAGACTGCATCCTGTAATGCTTCTCCTGGGTAGCTTGTCTTGAAGTTAGTGTACAAGTGGCACACAAAATCTTTTCTTAGCATCAGGAAAGTGTTCTTTAATTGTAGGAATTAAACCCTATAGTCATCCAATCAAGCAATTACTAAAGCAACACATGTTAATTAATCAACACTACTAAACATGAACCATACTTTTTGTCTGTCTGACATAAAAGTCCAATACTTAGAGTCATTTATTCCAAGTACTTCACTGAGGAGATATAGAAACCACCCCCAAGACTCTCTAGATTTTGTCTTAACCACTGCATAGGCAATAGGCCATATGCAGTCATTAGCATCAATTTCTACTGCTGTTAGCATTTGTCCCCCATATCTTCCCTTCAAGAAGCAACCGTCAAGGCTTATTGAAACACCTCTGGAAAAATGAATTATCTAACCCTAACCTAAAAACTATCTAATCATTTGTTCTCCTCAATTCCCCCATCATAGTCAAGAAGTTTAGCATACTGTATCTGTTCATCCCCCCCCAGCCTCATTAAAGCAAGCATCTTCCCCCTTCCTGCCTTGGACCTATAGACTGTAATGTTGAAGTCCCTCCGTATATTGTCAACCAATGTTGATATTGGTATGTCTGGGTGAGATCTTATAACTTCCAAATATTCATTTGCAATCCAATCATATGTAGCCCATTTGTTCTTCAACACCCGTGCACTTGAATGTTCAGGGTCCAGTCTTTTAATCTGGACCTTTGGTCCGTCTTTATACTTACCAGCAGTCAACAAAAAATGGCACCTTAACTGACATATAACCCTCAACCGTTTTTTTATCATTCTTAGTAAATTCAATACCATACTCATTCCTAATAAAGTAGCTTTTCAAAGCCTTTTTCAATACCTCAAACAAAGGGAAGACCGTCTTTAGCTACAATTTTGGTTCCCTCATGTCAGTCTCTACATTGAATACAGGGACACTTGTATCCTCTTTATCACTCTCTTCATGCACACTTTCCAATGCTCCTTCACTGGCATCACTATACTCTGAGTCTTTTTCCTCAAATGTGTAACCCATACAATGGTTAGATACACTAGAAGCACCATTTTTAGACTCGGTAGGCTGTTTTGAACCACCAACATTTTCCTCCTCACTAGTTCTCCCTTGCATTCCACCAATCCCTTTATCAACCATAACACTAACATTCATACACTCATTTTGTTGCAATATTTTATTGTCTAACTCCTCAAATTCAATCTCACAACTTTCTAAATCAGACTCATCCCTACCTTCATAATCCTCATCCTCATTACTTTAACTATCTTCACTCTCATTCATAGTCTCAGGAATGTCTGCTTCTATTTCTTCAATATCCTCTACCTCATACTCACCTTACTCTACATCATGAACAAAATATTTTCTGACATCACAATCTCCCTACCTGATTCCCCCTAACTCTTTTGCCTAAGATTCATTAGCCACACCACTCCCATAACTGCCAACATCCCTAACTGTTGGACAAGGGAGACATAATCTATTCACCTCACTAAACAATTTCCTTTTTTTCTCCTTAGTACACCCACCAACTCTGCCCTTTTTTTTTTTGTTTTTACTCCTTTGCCTTATCTTCATTCTCTACATCTACTATCTTCAACTTGGGGTTTACAGGAGACAAAGATGCTTTAACTTGGTCAACCCACGCTTTCTCCTGTGTAACTACCTCTTCCATGCATAAACTTACCACATACACACTAATCTTATGCTCATGTGGTAAATTCGTGTACACAATATCCAAGATATCCTTGTTCATCTTTAGCAGTCTCAGCTTGTCATTAAGAGGAGTTGTATCGAGGAGTTGTATCACCTATATCAAGAAATAGTGGCGTGGTCCAATGGTAGTTCATAAAACCTTCATAACCCAACTCCTCCACCATCTCATCAATATCTACCATGCACATTTTATCTATGTGACATAGGTTGAAATGGTCCACTGCACCACTGATGTAAGCCTTCCATGGTAAGTTGGTGAAGTAATCCGCGTGATACATTTTTACAATGAACCGAAGATCATTTTTTTCTGCAAATATAAAACCAACCAAATTCAAAAACTTAGATCATGAAACCTACGACTAGAATCCCATTTGCCTAATCAGACACTGGTCCCCCCTTCCCCGATTACACACCCTACACCTAAACAACACTACGAAGTCAACAAAACAACTAAAAAATTCAAATAATTCAAACACTCACCGTAATTCCAGTCGGCTTCATCGTCCTTCCTTTGTCTCCATTCTTTAACCCTAAACTCCTTCTTTTTTGCTTTATCTTTTCCCTTTCCCTTCATCCTCAACCTGCTTCACCACGCTTAACTCTTAAACCCAAACCAGAGCAAAAAGGAGCAAATTTTGTCTGAATTTTCACGTGCTTAGGGTTTGAATCAGATAAGAAGTTACACAGACTAAAAGGAATATCATTAAATGTGCCCCTGCCTCGTTCCTGCCCATAATGCTCCACGCTGGCTCAGTGGGTCCAAAAAACTGTGTAAACTGACGCCACATCATCACCCATACTAACACTGGTGCTCCATGTCAGCTAAGTGGTTGTATTTTATGGCTAAAAAATGCCAAATCATCATTTTCTGTCTGTTTTCATTGCCAAATTAACATAAAGTACATAATTGGGCCGCACTTATATAGTAAAGGGACCTCGATAGGACAAACGTGAGGTAGGGTACCAATTTGGGACAAAAAAATAAGCTAAGGGACCTATCATGGATTTTACCCATTCTACATATAATCGCGAATCAATTTGGCGAAAGACGTCGATATGATGCTTTTCCTGGTATTTTCAAACCAGAAAAGGTTCAAAAATTGGAAAATCAAATCTAAATTCCAATAGTAACTTAGAAAATGGTTTATCTGGGGAGGAAAATAGTGCTCCTATATTTCCAGATAGTTCTTTGCCTAACAATTTGATGTGCTCCTCAGATTAATGCAGCAAGGACTTATTTTTTTGTCTTTTATTTTGGGTAACAATTAATCGTTTCCGACTTTAGGTCTTCACCACCTTTTCTTGTGGTTTAGTAAGTGTATTTTCTCTTTCATCTCTTTATGGGTGTCGTTCTTTCTCTTTTTGCTGTCTTCTCTGATTCTGTTTTTTTCTTTGTTTTGTTAATTTATTTTGTCTCTTACATAGAGTCAACTCCTTTTTGTAATTAAAGACCCCTCCTTCAAATAAAATAATCTGGCCTAGAAGAACAGTTACTTCCTGAGGGCAATTGTTGTCCCGTAGCTAGTCCCCAGTGGCGGCCTCCAGTTTTCTGGAATCAAGTTGGGACACCTGCTCCCTACAATGAACTCCATCCACCACCCCAAACTACAGAATTTGCTTGCCACCAGACGATGCACATAGCTCACAGCAGCAGCAGCAGCAGCAAGAGGAGCACTTAGAACCACGATTTTTAATCCGAAAGTAAGACATCATCTGGATTCCTTCCGATGCATCCATGACTGAAAACGACTTAGCATTAACAACTAAATCATAGACACATGTGAGGACTAAATGCATAATTTTACCGTAATACCTATGTTTTTCTACATAATTTTCTTTCTTCCACACATGTAAGCTACTTAAGAATTAAATCATGTTAAATATTGTATGATTGTTTGGATCTAGTTATTTGTTTTTCTGCTTTTCGTGATGGACGATTTGGACTTTTTTCAAACATATGACATGGTTATATTGTTAGTGTCATTTGCTAAAACGATTTAACATCTAACAAGCTTATAACATCAAAATTCAAACTACACATAACCCTCAGAAAAAGAAAAGCGAAAACCATTACCATTTGTCTGTGTATTTGTTCAATAAGGTTTCTGCATTTGCCTCTCCAAACTCCAACATGGATCGTGCTGGACGTTGGGCCTCCATAATCCGGCCCGTCTTCGCCATAGGAACGTGCTTTCTTCTGCTAGAGCATGTAAAGGTGTGTTTCGGAAAGTATATGCTTCCTCTTTTAGATTAGTGGACACATGCAAAACAAAAAGACATTAGAGAAGGTATGGTATGTGCTGGACATGGCTACAAAATATTCATACATTGATACTTTAATATATATATATATATATATATATGTATATATGTATATATATTATCCAAATCTTTGAGAAATATTCACTTTGGAGCACATAGACGGTAACCTTTAACAGATAGAGGGTAGTCTCTATAAGTTTGGCCTAATGGTCGTCGGAGAGGTCTAGGGTTTGATTCTGAACTAAAAAAATGTCACATAAAGTTGATTTGGTTGTTCTTCGAGTCTCTAAAAAACTGACATTTTCTTTACTTTACTTAGAATACTAATATTTATTCCCTTATATATACTTGCAAGCATACTTCAGAATACAAAAACGAAACGGAGGGTAACCTTCTAACAAAGGGTAACTTTAATAGATACGCATAATATATTTCTTTAGATGAATACATTTAATATGTTTATGTAGCCAACAAGGGGTTGTTACTAAAAGAAATAAACGCAAAAAATATAAAAACATTTGATGTTTGAATAGAAACTTAACCATACAATTTCTCTATCTCTTTCTCATTGTGTTTCTCGATCTAGCGTTCTCCTTTCTTCTTTCGTATTCTCTTTTGCAAATCACATTTTCTTCCTGCATAAATAAAACAACATATATTGCATAAAAATTCCCATATGCAGACCAAGGAAATTTATTTTATTCACATGAAACATATACTGAAAAATAAATTTTAAACCAAAAGTGTTTTATAAGCAAATGATACTAATTAACAGACCGTGAGAGTCGAGATGTGAGCTTTAGCGCAAATCAAACGAAAATGTATCCTTAAGGCAACTATTGTACCTTTCCAATGCCAACAATTACGAATGTTGAGAGTGTTTTCACTACATGAATAACTAAAATATGAAATTTCTGAAAATTTATTGTGTAAATTTTAATACATTATTATGTATTATTTTACACAAGTTGATTATTGGTAAAACTTATCAATATACAACATTTTTTTGAAAATTAGATATTTTTATTAATTTTTTAGGTTGGTTAAGTTAAAAATTAACAAAAAATTATTATAATTTTTTTTACAAAAAATATCTTGAATTTACTTTTTAGAAATCTTTAACTGTAAAATTTTAATAAATTAACAATTTAGACAAATAATCTCTTTATATAAAAATAATGTATAATAACACGTTAAACATTAATGCTAATTAAACGAATTCGAGTGTATACCAAAGGACTTGACAACCAATATATACCATTAATGTGCTAATCTCCCACCTCTTTTGCTGTGGAATCAAGCTAATCCACGTCAACCGTGTTAAGAAATGAGAAGTAGCAAACAACCTAATGAAGATCCAGATATATAACTAATTTCCATATCTCATTTCACAAAATTAGCATATACAAGTGATAGCCGAATTCCCAACGACACCAATACGCCTTCAAAATGTGAGGAATAGATAGCCAAAGTTGAGATTAGAGAGCCACAAAGGTGTCTCTAGGAAAAGCCTCCAATGTTTATATTAGCTCAACTCTCATCTGTTGAAGATGATAGTGGAGTATAGGGTACTTAGCACATATCTCATAGAGCCGCAAAGATATCTCCTTATACAGGGGATGGCTCTCCCTCAATATCCAAAAGTATATTTTGTATAGAATCCTTCTCATAATGAGAGTCTTATAGTATATGACCAGGTAGATCGGCTGTATGTTGCGGTGACAATTTGTTGTTCTGGCACTTGGTTACGAATAAGCCTAATTTATGGTCTATGAAGACAAAGTATAATATTTTAGGGACTAAAATACCACAAATTAGGGAGCTAATTGTTTGAACAAAAAGTGTAAGGACCAAGAAGATAAAGTACGATATTATGGGTACCTTTTCAGTATTTTTCCATTTTTTTTTGTTTTAGGCACATTTTAAATTGGCCGGGTTACTATCCATAATTGGCCAAAAAACATGTAATTGTTGCTCTACAACAAAGGCAATTGTTGTTTAGTATATATATATAATTTCTACCTTAATTGTGTCTTTTTTACTTGTGAGCCAATGGCCTCTTTCAAGCTTTATAAGTTTATAAGCCTTGCCAATAGCCCTGGTTTACTTTAACATTGTGGGCTTTAGACTTTTAAGATTCCATTATGATATCAACAAGAAAACTCATGTCATAGAAACAAGCACCCTAAACATTGGACCAAGAATAGGACTAAGTATAGAAATGGCTTTCACGCACCAAAACATGCTAGAGTAATACCATATTTAGAACCATAATAATCGGGCAAATAAGTGCCATAATTTATATGATTTCTAGTTCTAAGCATTTTGGTAGCCAAAGTGATGACTAAGATGAAAAGTTGTCATCAGGCTAATATGGAGAGCACAAGAGCTTCCTTCATTAAAGGAAGATATTAAAAGGCCTATAGGGCAAGTGTTCCTAGGGAGGGCCCTCCGACGCTTAAGCTAGTGTGTGTAAAGGATGAAAAGAAGATAAAATGAATGTTTGTGTCAGGTAATAGTGACATATGTGAGTTCCAAAAGACTTACTTGAATCGACAGTTTGAATTGCATTTTATATCTGGTCTGACACAATGGTTATGGATAGTGAAACATAGAAATTCTCATTCATTATGGGAGATTAAGGTAAATCTTGAGATTATGAAGGTTTCCAAGTAAATCATGGAATGTGCAAAGCCATTTGGACAGTATTTTTTGTTGTTATGAACTCCAAATTTTAGGATGATTTTTAGAGAAGAAGGGGTTGCAGAGAGAGAAAGAGAAAGAGAGAGAGAGAGAGAGAGAGAGAGAGAGAAAAAAAAAAAAAAAAAAAGAGATAGAGAGATCCACACGTAGTATAGTAAACTAGAGAGACTTCTGCAGAAGGGTGCTCGGTTTTGTTGGGATGTGCCTAACATTTTAAGCAAGGAGGCAAGACCCTATTGTCAGAATGTGGGATGGGCCCTGTCTTGGGCTACTATGTCCAATAATGTCTTGAGCAAGCTAAGTTGATGTAACTTGTTGGGCCTAGTCCTTGGCCCAACATGGTATCAAAAGTCCCCCAGAAAGTCAAAATATTGGGGTTGAGCACAGTGAGCAAAAGGGGTCCCCATGTTCTAAAAATATGTAATCTAGTAATGTGAAGAGCATGTAAAATGTATAAGCGAGGTTTTTGTAGAGGCTTCTTATAGAATGAAGACTAGGTCCCTCACAAGGTTACCAATGGAGGTACTTATATTGAGTGATGAAAGAGAAATAAAGCTTTTTACTGATGGTGCCTGTGGATGGAAGCCTAGGTTCCTACTAAAGAGCTCGTTTCAAGGGTTCTGCTCATGTCAAGTCACCTTATGGGGGCAGCGAAAGGCTTGAGGTGATAGCTAATTTTTTTACCATATAAGGTAGCGACAACTCGAAGTGGTAAGTGAATTGTTTATGTGTAGCTCCAAACAAGGCAATAAATTAGGAGCTCAAGCATAGGCACAACAGATCATGATGATATTTACTATGATTCCATTAAAATTTAAGTTATCACATGATAATTAAGGATGCATAGTGATGAATTTAGACACGAGTTACTCACTTGTTGGTGCGTGTGCAAAATCTGATCACCCTTCACACTTTAACGACTAGGGAGATGTGATGGAGTTAAAGAGTGTTTTCATAGGCTCTCATATTTTCGGATGCCGTGAACTTGTTGCCCCCTTAAGTTTTTTCTTTGTGTAGATAAGTCAACCACTAGATCACCTTTCTTTTTCACCCTATCATTTGCTCTCATTTTGGTCATCGTGATTTTATGTTTTGCCAAAAAATGGAAAGGTATCTTGAAGACAAAGCCTGGCTTGCCAAAAGTTAAGGGAATCATCCCCAACGTTCACTTGAATGAGATTTAGGTTAGGGATTTTGAAACTTCTTGATGGTTGCTTTTACCTCTCCTACAAAATAGGGATCTTTCTTTATCCTAGATTTTTTCTAGGTGGTCTTTCTTCTTAATGTCATTATTATATCACATGTACTTGGATTTCCAATATAATTTGTCTCCTACATGAATTATATTATTTTGGATTTTTATAGGATGTTACAATCTATGATCCAGTCCTGCATTCTTGATCTTGCATCTAAAAAATGTTCTAGAGCAAGATCCATATCTTGACATGCTTAGGTGGTGTTTGGATGTGAAAATTTTTCTTATTTTTCTTTTTCAAATTTTCTTTGATAGAAGTTTGAGTACATAGCTAGCTTTAAGAATGTGGAAAACCTTTTCTAAATTTTAGAAAACTCTTGTTATAAAATAGAAAACTTTGTTTTAGATGTTTTCCATTTTAACACATGAATTTTTCAAAGTTTAGAAAACAAAGTTTTCCATATCCTTAAAACATGCTATACACTCAAACTTTCATCAAAGAAAATTTAAAAAAGAAAAATGAGAAAATTTTCTATAACTAAACGCCACCTTAGTTTTTAGTTAATAGTGGTACCAACACTGACATTAGGGGATTATTTTTTTTTTCTGTGATGTTGGAAGGATGGCAGAGTTTTAATAGGCAATCCTTTTATGTTTTGCTTGGTGTCCGAGTTTTATATAAAGAAGTTTATGTGGTGTTTTGTTGTCTAAAATTTTCATTTTGATCTTTTCCAAATTTATTTTGATAGAATTTCAAGTATATAGTTTGTTTTAAGGATGCAGGAAAACATTTTTTTTCAAACTTTGGAAAATTCATTTGTTAAAATGGAAAAACTTGTTTTAGATTTTTTCACTTTTAAAATAAATTTTCCAACGTTTGGAAAATAAAGTTTTCACATCCTCAAAATAAGTTACGTACTCAAACTTTTGTCTAAGAAAATTTGGAAAAGAAAAATGGAAAAATATTCAAATGCAAACAGTACTATAGAGTTTTAAAGTTGATTGTATTAGGTTTTCCTTTTTGGTCTAGGTTTCAGTGTGTCCACATATAGGCATGTTGTATTGGGTTTTTGCATATGAGAAAAAGGTCAATCGTTTTAAAGAGGAAAGATTTTAGAGCTTTAAAAAGGATAAGAGATCAGGAGGCCAAGGGGTTTTGTGTGATTAGCAAATGTGAAAGATTAATGTTAGCTATTGGTGAAAAAATTGGGAGACTTAGAAGGTTAATTTGATAATTTTATAGTAAAACTAACTTGCTAAGGATGAAGGTAAGGATTCAGGGTGTGAATGGACTCATTTCCAGACTTGGGGTTGGAAAATGGAATTTTCCTAACCTCAAGGGGTCACCTTGCAATTCACATAAATTGTTTGGGTTGTCTATTACCTTTTATGCATCTACATTTTTTATGCTGACACTTCACATTTTCATGAAACATTTTGTGAATGTTTTTATATTATTGACATTTTTAGGTCCAAATTTGCTCCATTTTAAATTAACGAATTATGAATGTTGTAGGAATGTTGAGTGGTTATGCATTTGTAGACTATACATTTTTGTCAGTTTGGATAGATTACATAACGGTCAGATGGAAGAAGGAAAATTCGCTAAAAGCAGCCTATATTGTCAACTTCCAAGATGGCATAGTAATAATGGCTTCCATGATTGTTGCACACGTTGCAGACGGCCATCTTAATCGCTTCAAAGTCCTTTGGTTCACCTGTTTATCTTTCATTATTGTAAGTAATTGCTTTTTCTATATCTTCTCTTCATATATATAGCTATGTGATGCAATAACAATATTGTAGAAAGATAAACTATCTAACGCACAATATTAACTAATATATATGTTAGTTGCGTATGTAAGACCCTTAATTATAATTGATATCTAATCAAGGTTTTGGACTCTAGAAACAAGAATGATCATTTTAGCTATAGACAAATATAATGTTGGAGGACTCAAAGTTATGTACACAGGGAAATCCTCTGATGCATAAGTTAGCAAGGTGGCTGGGAGAAATCTAGTAGCAAAGAAATAAGGATGACTAGAGCGTACTTATAGTTTTCAATGAATCTCCTTACATAAGCATGGTTCCTTGTCTACTAAGACAAGAACTTCCCTTTAAATGAGATTACAATCTTGCTAATAATGGAATATAAGATATTTGGTCTCCTTTTCAGTCTCCATCTTTTAATTATGGTTATGGGCCCTTTTTTTGCCGTTCATGATTTAAACTCCAATGGGTAGACAATACAGGCTTGAGCCCAGTCTGTTATCTATAGGCCCCTTTCCATTAATGAAATAGAAGGATGTGTATGCTCTACATTTTGAATTCCTTCGTAGTGGAAATCCAAATGCCTTATTATTGAGGATTAAGAAAGTGGGACACATGGTGTCAGAGATTGGGGAAGAGTTCTTGAAACCCCAAAGAATGGATTGTTAGGGCGGCTTAAGAGTTTTACTTCAGCCTAAGCCACCCATTTCCCATCTATTGCATCTATCCCTCTCTAAAAAAATGAAAACCTCCTCTCTCCCAATTGCCACTACTTCCATTGCGCTGGAGTCATCCTCAACCAATTGACTCACTGTCAATCCAAATTAAAAAAGGTACAACCCTCAACCCCTTTCCTTCTCCCATCCTCTTTGATTCTTGATTTTTAATGTCGGCTTTTGTTGCCGATTGCACAGTTGTCTTCCCCTTTTTAATATTTATTTTCCTTTATGCATTCATAACTGTGGAACACCAATAGAAAACAATCATCAGAAATTTTGAGAGGAGTTGAATGCCCTCAATTTTTTTATGTTTGATTACTTAAGGAGTATAGTAACACCAGGACCTTCAACAATGTTTAAGGGAAACTTTGTGTCTTTTTCCTGTCAAGTGATTAACCCTAGGCCCCTTGGAAGAGCAAACAACCCCGAAAAGGACCAAAAATTCATTTCCACTGACTAGGTGAAGGTAGAAATTATGCTCCCTTTAAGCCATTTAGTCTTCGAATAGTGCAACAGTTAGCCCCAAACAATTTTTTCAAATCAATGGTTTTTTTAGCTTGTCATCTTGTGGGTTGCATAACTTTCTGGAGTCCTTGTTCCTTTTCTATTCTTTGACCCTTCCAGATGTTTGCTTTTACTTCTTTAATATGAGATCTTTGGGCATAACCTTGTTTTCTCCTTTGGCAACACTTGAAAAAAAAACTTAGAATAAATGGAAAGGAAAAATTTTCTTTGTTTCCATTAACCCTTCCACTCCTAGGACTCTTCTCTTGAGAAGGCGAACAACCCTGTATATGAAATGATCAATCCTCAATCTATAAGTCAAGTTAGAGGCCTTTAATGATCATAACTATCTTTTAAGCCTCCTGAAAGATGAAAATAAATGTTGGTTGTTCTTTTTCCCCCAACAATATTTAGATAAGACCAGCCTGAAGGCATGTGACCGCTAGTAGGCTATGCCTAGGAAAACTCAATCTTGATCACTGGATGCCTAGAATGTAGTGAGAACTTATTACTGCCTTAAAGGGTGGGGTCATCTCCAAGGGAAAGTTAGAATGTCCTCTTTCCATTGTCGCAACTTGTTGCAATATACTGATCTCCGTTTTAAGCAAACTTAGAGAGCAACTAAGTAGAGGCCCTTAGACACCAGATAGTTTTTAGGGCTCTCCAATGGGCTAAAGGGAATTTGGAAGAGAGAAAAAAATCCCAACAATTGTCCGTAGTGCCATTTAATGACAATAAGGTGACTTTGATAGCCCTTATCCACAAGAATAAGCCTGAAAATTTTTCACAAGCCCTCCAAGGTGGTTGAAATGACAGACAATTTGCCTCCAATAGCACGCTAGGAAATAAACAACAATTTGATCGTTTTGGTGATCACCATTCAAATAATGCCTACCCAAACGTTAATTTCCATGTACAACTAAAAGGTTCAGAGGAATGAGAGGGAGGTATTATTCACAACATATGAGGAACTCATTGGGGTCCTCAACTACTAGTGGTTGAGGGGGATCTATTTTGGAGGACAAGTTTGTCCCTTCTACGCATTATGGATGGGCTTGTCTTCCTTACTTTTACACTAAAGCCTCATCCATGAACAACTGCCAAGTAGGCTATTGCTCTATCTATTGTTTTTGTTTGTTCAGGTTTTGGGAGATTTCAACAATGAATTCTTCTAAAGCCTAGGCCTTAATTACTCTTTATTATTCAAAATGAATATTGAATTAGCTTACATAGATAGATTATTTAGCCAACCTTCTAGAGTGATCCACTTTCATGAAAGCTTCCTTGTAAATAAGATCTTCCTATATCTTTACTGTGTGAATCTAAAAATAAAGCCTTAGCCATTTACGAGCTATGATCAGTATAATGATTGCCCTTTGGATGGCTTGGTAACTGGCCTCTTCCCCATGGAGTGCTGTGGTGATGTAATATATTGGCCATTGCTAGCCTCTTTCTTCTCTAACCGCAACTACACTAATAGCCCATAGGGATACAGCTAAATAAAAATAACAGAACCCAGGTCATGGCTATTCGAAAGTGGGGAGCTTACGGAGGTCATCCTTGATGTGTTAGCATGCTTGATGGCATATATCATCTTAATGAACTGCCCTTTTCCTCTTTAGAATGTTAAATAATAGCCTACATTTGTCCCTAAATTTGGAGTTAAACCTACCAAAAGCTGTTAAGTGTCTTGTGAGCCTTTAGTAGTCCTTATGACTTCCTAACATTGACATGTTAAATATTGTTCACATTTTTTCAAGGTTGACATCAATTCCACTTTGCAAGACCTTTTATCCCTGGAACTTGCTTGCCTAGCTCCAAAGAGGTCTTTACTAGATTTAGACACATATGGTATTGTCGAACATGCTGAAAAGTCTTATTAAGCTATTCACGATCATGTCGTTTATGTACATTTCCATATTCTTCCCTAACTAGTGAAAAAAAAGCTTTATTAATAAGCTATTGATAAGTAGCTCATGCTATTTTTAGCCGAAATGCCTAATCCTGTAGTAATATATCCTTTACAAGTAAAGAAGGTAGTATTTTCCTCATCCTTAATGCTCATTTAGATATGCCAATAATCACTGAAGGCATCCACGAAACTTAAAATCTCAAACTCTGTTAAAGAGTCCACCAGTTGGTTAATCGAGTGCAAAAGATATGCGTCTTTTGGGCATGCCCAATTGACATCTGTGTAATTGACAAAGATTCTTTAGCTTTCATTCTATATTTTAGCTAAGACGATATTTGCTAAGCACTTTAGATATGAAAATTTTTGGAAGGTTTTTGCCTTTAATAATTTCTGAATTTCTTGGCGAATGAACTATTGTCAATTAGCATCCATTGGCCATTTCTTTTGCTTTATAGGTTTAGCCTTTATATTGATCCCTTGACTACCAGAACCCACTTATATGTTTATTCTTAGAATATCACTGAAGGACCACATAGATATATTTAAATTAGAATTTTGAAACCTAATTAAAAGATGTTTAACCTTATCCTGTATATCTTTAGCCACTCTCATTATTTTTCAAAAGGTCCACTTGGCCATCAGTAAAATCAGAATGGCCCTCTTTCTGGGCTTATTCGATTTGTTTGTCTCTTTATTCTCTAGGTACTACTTGCATATTGGAGCCTTTGGGCGTCTGGGACCTCGAACGCTTGCCACAGAACTTTTCTTAGTAAAATATTATGTTACAGAAATATCGGTATGCCTCCACGCAAAGTTCAAATTCAATTGCTTGGCATCCATTCAAATATGAAATTGTACTTGGGCTAGCTTCCCAAAGAAAGCAGCAAAAGTTGAAGGGAAATCTAGTACTAAGAACTCTACCATCTAGGAATGGTGGATGGACTTTTTTGCTCCCTTACTTAACTTTTAAAAGCATAAGTGACAAGTACATTATCCTTAGATTAAGGACTTATTTCTTTCCCACTCTAAAGTTAAGCCCATACATCAGTGCAGTAAGGATCATTTAATGTTGAATGGAGTGAAGGAGTGACTGAAGATGAAATTAACATTAGATCCCCTATTGATATAGAACCTCTTAAGATCGTAATTTTCATTTTTGGTGGTTATCAACATAGGACTAGAGTTGAACTATCTACCCTCTCAATAGTGTGCAATCTTGCGCTATATTTTTTTGTCCATAAGACCCTTCAACTATGGTAATCATCTCAATAAACCTTACAGGTTTCCTGGAATCCTAATCTGTTCATACAGGAGACCTTTATCGACCAGCCTCAAAGTTTTCACAATTGTTATATCTATTATCTTTCTAGGCCTTCTATCCTCCTCGCCTATTAGGAGACACATCTCACTCGTATTCATGTAGATTTCCTTCCCTGACCAGCTCTTCAAGGAAAGCCTTCAGCTCTTATAGTTCTCTAAATCATGTCTGTGGTCCTTGTTGTACTAGCAATACTTCTTCTAAACCTTAAAGAATTTGCTGACAATTAACCTAGGCTAGTTGGTCACCATGTTTCTATGTTCTAGGGAGTAAATGATGTTTACCTCAGTATCCTTAAAGGGCATGCAAACAAGACTCGCGAGCCTCTCACACTTCTTCTAGCTCTTGTCTCTTTACTTTCTTGATTGGCCTTTTCTAGCCCCTTCTCTTTGTTCAAGCAATTCATGTGTTTTGGCTAAATGAAATAATAGGCTTGATTGTACAACTCTTCCATACTTCAAGCAACATTCTCCTAGATAGCCTAGGAGAAATGTGACTTTGCATATATCCTCTTTGCAAGGGCCAATAGTTTGACATCAGATGGGAGATCGGTTGTAAGTTTTGCAAGCGCCTTAATGGTTTACATCTGAAACCATAAATTATGAAAAAGAGACACTATAAGGTCTTGATTTGATGGTGAAGATTGATGACACTTTGAGATTTGTTAAAGGTCTTACTCTTAGGTTTATGTCTCATTATGAGTTTTGTTAAAGGGCTTAGGTAGCTCAAGTAAGAGATTTTAGGTTCATGCACATGTCCTCAACATTGTTTCAAGTAGGAATGTCAACAAAGATTTGCCCTTGTAGGTATCTAATCATATCCTACTAGATAGATAGAATCTTTATACATTTAAATGGATTTAGATTGGATTTGTGCTTTTATTTTCTTGTACCTGTTGGATTTTGATAGGTTGTGGATTTAGGCCTTACATGATCCGTATGCTACTGACATATAATTTACATGCAATGCACTCTTTTGGCAAAATTAGCAATCAAAAGGTACAACCAATGGTGGCCACGTGCAAATACATGTAGCTCTAGGCATAAAATTGTGAAATTTCTAAAATTGAAGGCTAAAGTTTCTGATAAAGATATGAAAGCAGATATGGTAAATGAATATGTTTCTACTTCAAAAAGAGGAGATTTAGTTAAAAGAGCTTTCATATATCTCTAAACTAAGGAGACCTTTTTGGGAAGAGATTCTGAAAGTCGCTGAACTTTTATTCTCAGACTAGAGCTCCCAAACAGAATTATCGATTCTAAGTAGGAGTATTTGGGTCCCAACGATCAATGAGAAACAGAAAAACTTGTGTAGCGTGTAATCCTCTAGGCTGAGTTATTCTCATTCATCAATGGTTCAACAACAACAACACATGCTAACGCTCTAATATATAAAGTTCATAATATCGTAGATAAATGATCACCATGCAAAACTTAGTTATTCATGCAATGACATATTATATATAATTCTTTTAATTAAGATACAAACAATTATGTAAGCTAATATACATTTGTTATTAAGATTCAAGCGCACACAACACAACTACCCTACAATTTACACCACTTAGCCTGGGTATAACAGTGTATGTATTTGCACTGATCAGCAATTATTGTATTTATTATTTACTATTAGGTTTGTTATTTTCAAGATAAAAAATTCATAGAAAATTCATTATTTTCAATTTTATTGATTGTTTCACCAGAAAAATACAAATTATTATTAGCTATGATAGTATGCAGTTGTTTGATAGGTTTTACCTCATCCTATGTGCCTTAGAATAGATAAGAAATGAATATTAAAATTATAAAATTGACAGATGATGGATAAGATATTGATAAAAAATCTAACATGATGGATAAGATACTGATTGAAAATTATAATCCCATATTTTGACACACAAATTTTTCCTTGAATAAATCAATTTTCTGAAATTTTATACGAATTATTTTAAATATTGGATTCAATTTGTTCTATTGAAGGCCGAGATGATCAAAATGGTAGAAGAAAGAGATCAGCTATCCTCTCGGAGTTGCATGTCAATTATCATTCTAACATCAAAGCTGTTAGGGAATAGGAAATGAGTTATTTGCTCGGTAGTTAATACAATTTCACACTTTAAACTTTCAAACCATGCTAATATAGTAAAACTATAATCATTACCACATATGAAAAATACAAAATTTTAAAAAATTGTAAATATTTATGGGACATGGGAGTCGATATTAAATCGTTACATTTTTGCAATTTAGGGAATACTACTGCTATGGATTCGCAGTCCGGACATGAAGAATGCAGAGTTCTACTCTTTTTTCTATGTGTTCATCACAATCGGGCAGGCAGGCATGTCTCCCACTCTCAAAGCATTTTTCATCGACCAGTTCAAGCCACTCGGGCACGCCCCGTCGGAAGAAGAGGAGACCAGGGCAGAATGGCGCGGGGATTTTTGAAGTGCCGTGGCCTGGGCCATCGGCGTTATGGTTGCCGTCGTGAACCGAATGGGCGCGCGCAGTTGGAGGCAAACTTTCAGGATCTCCTTCATTTTGATGCTCGGCACTTACTCCGTCTTTCTGTTGGGATTTCGCATCATGTCGTATGTGCACAACCAGCCAACAAGTCGCCCATCCAGGTTTTCAGAAAAGTTGAGACGTTTGAGAAAATTGCTCCCCGTCTGGGCGTTGTTTTCGGTGTATAGCATCATTGACGCGACAGGGAACACTTTCTTCATCCTACAAAGTGAAGACCTCGACGAAACGATACTTGGTTCGCTCAAACTTCGGGTCCCCGTTAACACTTTCCCAGTTCTGCAATCCCTTATCAGTTATGTATCTTCGTTTGTCACCGGTTTTGTGATCAGAAGTGTTTCAAGATAGAAGATGCGGGAACTCGCTCAGTAATGGAGGCACAGAATAGGAGAAGGCGTGCCGCGTTGTCAGTGAGAATGGGCATCGAGTTCCTGGCCGGAGTAGGATCCTGCTTCACCGCGTGGGGAGTGGAACGGAAGAGATTGAAGACGTTGAAACAACACCGCAGACACGTCCCGCAAAATGATACCCCCATCCCGATGGGCAGATTGTGGCTGGCGCCACAATTTGGAATTCTTGGTCTCGCCAATGGGCTCATCGAAGAAGGGCTTGAAACATTCTTCTGTTGGAGGAGGTGATCCAATGAAACAAGAGGACACTGACGTGGAGCAGAAGTGCTGAAAACTAGGAGGATCAAATTGGATAAGAATGAAGGACCAAGTCTTTAGTTAGTTAGTTTTCTTGTTTCCTAAGTTTCAGCTATGTTTGTTATCTTTAACGTTCAAATGTACTGCCTACTTAAGACGAGATTTTCAATCAATGAATAAGACAGCAGTTGCAAGTATCTTTGAAACTTTCTTGTTCTATCATTTCCTTTCATTGTGGTATCAGAGCCAGGTTGCAATCCTTGGCTTATCTCCATTTGTTCTATCCTACATTCATACCTAAAAAGAACAATGGCAAATGCAGCTGCAGGAAACAATTCAGTAAGTGTTTCGCAACCCCAAATACCCTTATTCAAAGGGGACTCCTATGAATACTGGAGTATCAAGATGAAGACCCTCTTTAGATCTCAGGATCTATGGGACCTTATAGAGTAAGGTCTCAGTTCTGAAACCTCAGAATAAAGAGCTTCCAGGGAACTGATGAAGAAAGATGCGAAAGCCCTTTTCTTCATTCAACAAGATGTGGATGAATCTATCTTCTCTCGTATTGCTGGAGCAACTACAGACAAGTAAGCATGGAATACTCTCAAGACTGAATACCAGGGATCAGCAAGAGTCATCACAGTAAAATTACAGTTTCTGATAAGAGACTTTGAAACTGCACTCATGAAAAATGGGGAGTCTGTTCAAGACTTCTTGGGAAGGATCTCATCCATGGTCAGTCAAAAGAGAGCATATGGGGACAAAATCACAGACGAAACAGTGGTTGGAAAGAAGCTCAGGAGCCTAACTTCCAAGTTTGATCATATAGTTGTTGCCATTGAGGAATCAAAAGACCTTACCACACTTTCAATTGATGAACTAATGGGGTCCTTGCAGACTCATGAGGCCAGAATCAATAGAACAATTGGAAGAGAGGAAGAGCAGTCTTTTGAGGTTCAAGGGGAAAAGAGCAGATCATCCCCATACAGAGGAAGAGGGAGGACTTTCTACAGAGGAAGAGGGCGAGGTAGATCAGTCCAATGCACATACTGTAAAAAGTATGGACACAAAAAAGATGTTTGCTGGAGCAAAGATGATCAGGCCAAATTCACACAAGAGGCAGAAGACAGTTAAGACTATCTGTTCATGGCTAATGAGAAAACCAATCCACGATCAACAGAAATATGGTATTTGGACAGTGCATGTTCAAATCACCTAACTGGAGAGAAGAGCAAGTTTACAATGCTGGATGAGACATACAAGGCTCAGGTCAGACTTGGAAACAACAAGCAAATGCAAATTCAAGGGAAAGGTAATGTGTCAGTGTATCCAAATGGTAAAGAAAGAACAATTAAGGATGTTCACTATGCACCAGGTTTGGCACACAATCTCATTAGTGTTGGACAGTTGGTAGAACATGGTTACTCAGTCATATTTGAGAATGACTTGTGTTGTGTCAAGACTAGTGCAGGCCACAAGGTGCTGGAATCCAACATGACTGATAACAAGATATTTCCAGTGGAGTTTGAATGCACAGACAAGTGTCTAATAATAGGCACTAAGAGTAATGACTCTGAAAAATGGCATCAGAGATATGCACATCTCTACATTCAAGGTCTGAAACTTCTGGCCAATAAAGAAATGGTTACAGGACTACCAAGCATTGGAGAACTGGGAAAGGTGTGTGAAGGGTGTGCCCTAGGGAAACAGACAAGAAAACCTTTTCCCAAAGGCAAAGCAAAAAGAGCCAACCAGAAGCTGGAACTAATCCACACTGACATATGTGGACCCATGAGGACAGAATCACATGCTGGAAGTAAGTTCTTCTTATTATTCATTGATGATTTTTCGAGAATGAGTTGGGTTTATTTCCTTAGTCACAAATCTGAAGCATTTGACCATTTCAAAAAGTTCAAAGTTCTGGTTGAAAAGCAGTGCAATCAGACAATAAAAACCCTAAGATCAGATAGAGGGGGAGAGTTCTGCTCAAAGGAGTTCAACAGCTTCTGTGATGAACATGGGATTAGTAGAGAATTGACAGCTCCTTATACTCCAGAACAAAACGGTATTGCTGAAAGGAAAAACAGGACAGTGGTAGAGATGGCAAGGGCCATGATGCAAACCAAAGGACTTTCAAATGAATTTTGGGCAGAGGCTATTGCTGTTGCTGTGTATCTGCTCAATCTTTCTCCAACAAAGGCAGTGTGGAACAAGACACCTTATGAAGCCTGGTATGACTCAAAACCATTTGTAGCACATTTAAGAATCTTTGGATGTATATGTTATGCCTTAATTCCTATAGGCAGACATAAGCTGGATCGAAAATCCAAGAAATATATCTTTGTTGGATATAGCATGAACTCAAAAGCATATAGATTGTTTGACCCAGAAACAAAAAGCATTGTGATTAGCAGGGATGTCAAGTTTGATGAACACTTGAGCTGGAAAGAAGAGGAAAAATTGAATGGCACAAAGATGGACATTGAGGAAGATTCTACTCCAGTAGAGACAAAAGCTGAACAAGGGACACTTGGAGAAGAATCACCTATCATGACTCCATCAACAATTCCTGAAGGATCACCATCTTCATCAGACAAAACAAAAACAAAAACTCTAAGGGAAATCTACTCCTCAACATATGCAATGTTTGCAGGAGATCTAACTGATGTGCACATAGCCATGAAGAATGAGGTCTGGAAAGAAGCCATGACAGCTGAGATTGAGACCATAGAGAGGAATGGTACACGGGAGATTGTTGACCTGCCTCCAGGAAAGAAGGTGGTAAGCTTAAAATGGATTTTCGAAACAAAATATCAATAAGATGGAACAGTCCAAAAGCACAAGGCAAGGCTGGTGGCACGTGGGTACACACAGGAGCAAGGAGTTGATTTTGAAGAAACATTTTCACCTGTTGCTAGATTCGAAACAGTAAGGATGATTCTTGCAGTTGCAGCAAAGCATTAGTGGACAGTACTTCAATTTGATGTGAAGTTTGCCTTCCTCAATGGAGAGTTGAAAGAAAAAGTATATGTACAACAACCTCAAGGGTTTGAAAAGTCTGGAAAGGAAGAGAAAGTCTACAGGCTCAAGAAGGCTTTATATGGTCTGAAATAGGTGCCTAGAGCATGGTATAGTAAAATAGATGAGTTTTTTCAAACTCATGAGTTCCACATGAGCCCCAATGAACCCACCTTATATCTAAAAAGGAATGGTCACAATGTCATCATGGTTCGCCTATATGTGGATGACATGATCTACACAGGATCATCACCTCAGCTCATAATGGAATTCAAAAGATCAATGATGGAAGAATTCGAGATGACTGACATGGGACTCTCAGTTATTTTCTTGGGCTAGAAGTACAGCAAACCAAAGAAGGTATCTTCATTTCTCAGCAAAAGTATGCCACTAATGTACTGACACAGTTTAACATGGACAAATGCAAAGCTGCAACTACCCCAATGAATACAAATGAGAAGCTGAAAGCTCAAGATGGGACTGAAATGGCAGATTCAAGAAGGTTTAAGAGCTTGGTTGGTAAGCTATTTTTTTGTCTTATACTCGCCCAGACATAATGTTTGCAGTGAGCCTAGTGTCAAGACACATACAGAATCCTACTAAACATCATTATGGTGCAGCCATGAGAATACTCAAATACATTTCAGGAACAAAAGACTATGGCATTTGGTACTTGACAGATGCAGACTTAATTCTAGAAGGGTATACTGATAACGACAGGGTTGGAAGTCAAGAAGATAGAAGGGGCACTAGTGGGAATTGTTTTAGTTTGGGGTATGGACCCATATCTTGGCTATCCAAGAAACAAAGCACAGTTGCTTTATCTTCAACAAAGGCAAAATATGTTGCTGCCAATGCTGCTGCCTGTCAAATTGTTTGGCTCAGGAGATTGCTACACGATTTAAATCAACAACAAAAGGGAGCAACCACACTTTTTTGTGACAATGCTTCTGTTGTGGCCATGACAAGGAATCCTATTTTGCATGGAAGGACAAAGCATATTGAAATCAAGCACAACTACATAAGAGAGTTAGTCAACAAGGGAGATGTAGAAGTGAAGTTCTGTAGAACAGAAGACCAGATGGTAGATTTGTTCACAAAGGCTCTGCCATTTGGAAAGTTTGAAGATCTTCAGAGAAGACTGAACATTGGCTCAAGGGGGAGTGTTGGAGGAGGTGATCCAATGAAACAAGAGGACACTGATGTGGAGCAGAAGTGCTGAAAACTAGGAGGATCAAATTGGATAAGAATGAAGGACCAAGTCTTTAGTTAGTTAGTTTTCTTGTTTCCTAAGTTTCAGCTATGTTTGTTATCTTTAACGTTCAAATGTACTGCCTACTTAAGGCGAGATTTTCAATCAATGAATAAGACAGCAGTTGCAAGTATCTTTGAAACTTTCTTGTTCTGTCATTTCCTTTCATCTTCTACACTAACGTGCTCGAATCAATGCAATATTTTCATTTGTCGTTTAGTCGGTTGGTCCTGGCAATCGGCAGGTTATTTATTGTGCTCTTGATTTTAGCCTACCGGCAATGGTTCAGCGAGACAATCGACAAGAGCAAACTAGACAAGTACTATCTCATGCTGGCAATGCTTTGCTTAGGAACTTTAATCCTATACTTTGTCCTATCTTTTTGCGCATTTGATTGGGTCATGGTGGAGGAAGATGATGATGGCAAAGATGGTGGGGAGGTCGAGACGCCGAAGAACGCTGGGCACAATATGTAACTACATGGATGCGTCATGTGTAATGTATGTATTGAAGAAATTGATTTGAGTTCTGAATTTTACAAATATTATGGCTTGGTGAGACATGGCGGAGAATATCGACATTGCACAGTAGTGCAGCAGAGAAGTTGGAAATTTTCATCCTCAAACACTTGACAAAACCTCTTATGCCATCTAATCTTGCATGTTAATTGGGAGTTGAAATTGAGTTCTCATGTACTAGTAGTTACAGAGGAGACAACAAGTAGCTGAACTGTGAAAAAATAACCTCTGCACTTGTAACTCTTACACGTCTGAATAGATAAAGTTGCTAAACATGTGAATTATGCTTGAAGCAAAAAATATAACCCAACCAAGCATACAGATTAACCTCCTTGTGATAGCTATAATAATCCTCGACAACCATGCGAAGGATTTACAACCCAATCCGCCCAAGGTACCTTCAGCTTTCCCGACCTGCTACTAGAAAAAAGAAATTTATTCAGAACAATATAGATATTACGGTAAAATTATGCATTTAGTCCTCACATGGGCCTATGGGTCCCATACAACAAACATCTACACCTTATCATCAGATAATTGCAGAACATATTAATACAAAACACTTCTCATTATAGTTCTCTTTGCTTCCAAACATTGCTTCCTTTTTTAAGCCCTCATATCTTATCTCTTTATACCATATAAATTTTTCTCACATAGTCAAAACCTTAACAAAACATTTTTATTTAAAGGAAATACCCAAACATAAACAAAATCACAAAAATTTAATAAAAGAAATCAAAACAAAGCAAATTCGTGAGCAAACTAATTGCACTTCACGTCACAATCTCCTTAAAATTGAGCAAAAAAAATAAAAAATAAAAAGGGACCAACTGCTTGCTAAAAATTTTTACCATGAACACATGTAAACAACAAACAAACAACACAACCATAACCACAATTATAGCACTAACAAGAAATAGCACCAACACACGAACAACAAAAAATAATCACAAACTTGTCTTCAAGAAATCACCTTGAACACATTCTTCAATATTCAAACTTGTACCAATTTGTCAGCACTGTTCTACTACAAAATCAAATCATATATCGTGTCATCAATGTCATGCTACAACCAAATAGATCATAAATCAAGCTACTAATGCCGTGCTACAAATATATACTAAGCCACACAATCACTAGGATGATCCTTTAGGCTCCATAGCAAGCAAAAATTATCATATTACAAAACCAAGAAACTGCCTCAACTTAGACGATTCCCTAGGATTAATTACCATGTTGCGAACGAATTATTATTACCAAGATAAAATCAATAATCTACCATACAAGAATCATACCACATGATCCACCATCTTAGGATTGTATTGTAAGGTTTTGGGTGCCAAACATGCATAGTGGAAAGTAATCGAAACCCTTTAGGATCAAAATAAGATGGAGTAAATCGACTGTTCAAAATTTTTATCTAGTTGGCTAAGATCTTTCACCCAACTATTGAGCCAAATCACAAAACTTAAACAGTTGACGTGTTCAAGCTCTCTACGGTATCCACAGGAACCTGTCAGATCATCACGCCTTCACTACGTCCTCGGAGATGCGTTCCTCTTGTGCTCACAATGCTAGCTTACATCCTCCAACAAAAGACAACAAGAGAGTGCGGCTGGAACTTCTCAGAACCCTTCTAATTTCATCCTTTAGGTGGCTAAGATTTGGGCTACGAAAAGTCTCACTATATGATGTATATATAGTGAGACTTAACTCCCAAACCCAATAGGTTTCAAAACCCTAATCTGATTAGGCCTAATTTTGGGCTTAACATTAGCTCAACTATTGGGCCAATAATTAATCCAAAATTAGCACCAAACCAAAAACAAACAATTTGTCCAATGTACTCAAATAATTGAATTGGCTCTAAGTATATGACCCTATAGGCTCCTACCATGTTGGTAATGATCATAAATCATATTTATGATCATAAATAATGAGTGGTGTTTATCAACATATTATAGCTACCTAAGTGACAAGATAGTCGATGATTTGACTAAACTTCTATGATCATTATTTGTATCTGCCATTATCCCTTTGTCCAAGATATCAAGACCAAACATAAGACATAGAATGTGTCACCCTCATATAGCCCAATCTATGGTTTCTTGATTCTCGAGTAGACTAACTTAAACTGATAACATTGATATCGTATATCAACTCATTCGAGCATGACCATGCATTTTCTTAGTCTCACTCTATCAAGAGACTCAAAGATATCACTCCATTATATAGGACGGACAAATTCGATCTTGACCATACAAATCCCTCCGCATGATATGTGACCTATGTAATGACCACTTTCATGTTCACTCAGTTACGAGTAACATACAGTAGTATTAGAGTATGTGACTCATATGTAGGGAACCTTGATGATCTCAGGTCAAATGACTACATACACCATGATCACTATGAGAAACACGTATGACATTTATAAAATGATCCATATAGCTTTCTCTTGATGGGTCAATCCAGTACACAAGTTCTTCAACTTGTACCCATATGTAGACTACATATCTCATATTAGTTTCCACATATACTAGTCTTTTATGTATTATTGCAATCCACTCCATAATAATACTAGACCAGGGACATTTAAAAATATCATTATTCAAGGGTTATAATTGTGTTTAATTATGTTATGTAGAAACAAACAACAAACACAATTATTGGAATAATGCCTCAATAAAATATCATAACTCAATACACAAAATACAATCATCTCATGATTAGCTTTGGGCACAACACTAACATGTACTACATGTTCCACTAAACCAGTATTGTACCTCACTCTTTTGACTATTCCAAGATTGTACCACATGCTCCACCAGATCAAGATCATATCTCATGCTCTAACAATACTTTTTGAGAAAAAATTCTTAAATCACCCATTGTGCGTAATAAAAAGACAAACTCAATAGAAATATGCTCAAAAATATTGAATGTAGTTCAGCTATTAACTAGCACACATCTACGAATAAAAGAAATCTAACCAAATTATAATAAAAGTTTGCTCTTGGTACTCAGACAGGGCTATGAATCCCTTCCCACTTCTAATAACATCCACTCCTTGCACTCACACAATTCCATAGTATGAAAATATAAAAGAATTTTTTGCCTAACACTCTTAGCTTCCTGACCCCTATTCCCTATTGAAAACCCTAAATTTTATATCTTTACCAGATTGGTTTTTCTCTTATACCCAAAATCATAACATAGCCTGCCTATCTATATGACCTAAACTTGAACAAAATAGGAAAACTATACCTAAGAAACTTAAAAATCTTAACCTAAAAAAAATGCCACAAAACATTAGTTACCAATCATAAAAACAAAGTACTCTTTCTGTCCTAGTTTATTTGGTCGATTTGTGTTTAGTGCCGAGATTAAGAAATAATGGAACTATTTGTTTTTTCTTTTTTTTGCAACTTTACACTTAGTCTACCCTTTCTTCTTTCTCATTTGTTCCATGTTAAATTACATCTGCTACTTTGCACTACCTCTGTTGCCATCACGATCCTAATTCATCACCGTTGTTCCTGCCATGATCCATCAACGCAATTGCCTTGATCTAGATATTATGTTACCTTTATTGGGACTCCAACACAATTCAATGAATCATCATTCTTCTTGCTCCTCATTAACCTCCCACTAACTTTTCTATCTATATTGTTGGGCTCCTTTGACATCCCTTTGCAAACCTACCTCTTCTTGGAAAATTCCACCATCGACCCTCAACCTTTTCCATACCCTTCTTCGTCTTGCTCTCCCTCAAATTAGCCTCTTGGCAGTTGTCAATCATGACAGTAAATGATCTTTCCTCACTCATCTTCACAGTGCCACTGTTAGGGAGGTTAAAGGGTGTCTTTGCATTGATGGTCTTCGAGTTAAGGATAGTGCCATTGGAGGATCTAGATCCATTTCCACCATGTGCTTGAATGACTAAGTGCTTGGAATTGACTTCGCCTCTATCCAACAAAGTGGTAGAGATCGGAGAAGCCGTGAAAGATTGGTTTCGGAAAGTGAGTAGAAGAAAGGGTATAATGGTAAACTTACATGGTAAAATTTATTAGAATAATAAATGGTGCAAAGACTTTGAGACAACCCAAAATGAAGAATGGTATAAAGAATATGGGACAGAAAAAGTAAAAAATTGTTGACACATGCTCATTACAAAAAAAAAAAGACTAATTCCACTTCAAGCCCTCAACCTTTTCTAATTTGTGTGAAAAAAACCCAATACTTTGGATTGAAAGTTTTATTGTTAGAAGTTATGAGGCAACAAAATCATAATCTAAACTTTAATACAAATTGTTAATGGTTGCTGTTAACAATGAAAAAAGAATCAATTTTTACGAGGCAAGTAGCCCAATAGAAATGAGGTATAGACAATTTAAAACAACAATTATTTATATAATTTGGTTGAGCCTTTGAGTTGTCAGCCCATTTGGTTGGGTCTTTGACTTGTCATGGAGTGGAACAAAGTTCAAGATGCCTCGTCTTTCTTTCCTCAAATAACCCTTTACTTGTGAAAAATAGATTTCGAATATAAAAAATATATATATTTATATAATTTACCTTTTCAACTTGCATTTATTCACAGTGAAAGAAATCTAATAACTACATTAAAATAAGAACTGCGCAAGACTTTAACCATAGGTTTCTTACAGATATGACAATTTCGCTCATTACTTTTTAACACCATCACAATTTTGTCTTTCACTCATTTGGCTTTTTGTCATAATTCCTCAAAGAAAATTCCTCACACACCAAATGCTGGGAAGAGCTTTATTATAAATGGTTCCTGATCTAAACTATTTTTCCCTTGTTGATATAGGAAGTGAAGGCTCAATGTTAACACACTCACTATACGCAAATGACAGTTTTTTTGGGGCATGGAATTTGGTGAACATCCTGAATTTGAATAGAGTCCTAAAATGTTTTCAATTGGTCTTTAGTTTGAAGTTAACCATGTTGAAAAATAATCTTTATTGAGTTGGTGTGAGTTTTGAAGAGCTTCTAAAGGTGGCAGATTTGTTGAGGTGTAGGACTGATTCTCTCCCATTTATCTATCTTGGCCTCTCCTTAGGTGAGAACATGTAGAGATCATCGGTTTGGCAGCTGGCCTTGGAGAAATGCAAAGGAAAATTATGTTCTTAGAAGTTGAGTTATTTGCTGGTGGATGCCTCATTTTAGTTAAATTTGTGCTAAGTAGCCTTCCCTTATTTTTGGTAAATGGTAGTGGAGATTTAAATCGGATCAAAGGAAACAATTCGGAGGAATGTAGTTAGAGTAATTTATGGTAGTAAGGTTAGATATAGAGAAATGATTTCATTTTTAATGCTAAGATCACAGAAAATTCCCGCATAGGAATTGTCTCCAACGAGAAGCAACTCTTGGAAATTTTATGACCTAATTAGTTGCTTGGCTAGGATCATGTTGTTGGCATAAGTTGTAGATAAAGGTTTACTTGTTTACATGTATATCGGCTAAATGAGTTTTCGATGGTGTGGAACACTTCTTGTTTCTTATCCAATAAGTTACACCATTTGTATATATGTAACCAGAATTATTCAATGAAATATACGAGAAATTCAAACCCTATTTTGCTATATGGTATCAGAGCGGGCTGGCTGCTCTGCCATTCAACAAACCAGGAGAACATCATCACGGATCCTTCCAAGGACCTATCTGCTGACGTTATCAAATCCAGCTGTGTGGACTGGATGACGAAGATGGCCGAACCCCCTGTCATCCCAATTGGCGTTAAGCTAGATGGTTCTAACTATCCTGTATGCTCTCAGGTCATTGAGATGCATATCTCAGGATGAGACAAGTTGGGGTATATCAATGGAGACCTTCCTTAACCTCCAAAATCAGACCCACCATTCTAGAGCTGGCAAACTGAAATTTCCATTGTTAAAGAATGGCTTATTAGTGCTATGGATTCATTTCTGGTAAGCAATTTTATTCAATTTCCAATAACTAAACAAGTGTGGGATGGCATTGCCACTATTTATTTTGGTAGAGCGTACACATTGTGAGTATACGAGCTTCAATGACAAGTAACTCTCACTAAGCAAGCAAGTAGGCCAATTGAGAAATATTATAATAATCTTCAGGGTATTTGGTGGAAGACTGACTTCTAACGCTCGAATCCTATTAAATGTCCTGACGATATTAGACTGTATAACTTGGCTTTGTAGGAGGATAGAGTGTACACCTTCCTGGACGGTCTATGATCATCTCGATAAAGCCCGAAGTGATGTATTGTAGCTGCAACCATTTCCTATAGTTGAGCAAGCTCATGCATATGTTTGACGAGAGGATATTCGTTAAGCGGTAATGGCGTCTGACAATGAGATGTCAATTGGAGCTGTGATGGCATCTAAAGGATATAGAGGTGGAGAAAAAGCAAATACATCATCCAAAACCAAGAACCAGACGGGGTGGAGGAAAGTGTACCCACTGTGGGGCATCAAACACACTCATGATGAATGTTTTAAACTGATTGGATATCCAGACTGGTGGGATGATTATCAAGCTTCAAAGAAATGAAAGCGTAGTAACCCAAGGGAGAGGATGGGACCTGCTACTATGGCCACTGGTGAGCCTAAACTCTTTCTTCTGCCCCGAGATAAAGTATTAAATTACCCTATGACACAAAGTCACCAAGGAAATTATGAAAGTGTATTGTTTTCTACTTCTTGCAAAGATAATGGTTGGATCATTGATTCATGTGCAACGGATCATATGACGCTTGATGCTTGTGACTTGTCCCACACTTCCTAGCTTAGGAAGACATGTATTAAAAATGTGAATGGGGTATCATACCCAGTTACAGAAGCTGGAACCGTGACCTTGTCTCCTTCAATTTCTCTACCTCACACGTTACTTGTGCCATCATTGTCAAACAAGTTAATGTCTATGAGTCAGGTTACTACTGATTTTAACTGTGTTGCGTTAACGTACCCTTCATTTTGTCTTCTCCAAGATATCCACATGAAGGAGATTATTGGGTGTAGTACTAAGAGAGGAAGGTTGTACTAGATGGATGACTTCAGCATAGGTAAAGTCCACCATGTGGCAAATAGTAAGAAGAGGCAAATTTGGCAGCTGCATTGCCGACTATGACATGCATCATTTGGCTACCTGAAGTGTTTAGTTCCAGAATTATTTTCCCATTTATAACTTTCTGACTTTAAGTGCAAAACTTGTGTTATGGCCAAAAGTCCTAGGGTATCTTACCCAATTAGCTTGAATAAAAGTGATGTTCCATTTGTATTGGTTCATTCTGATATATAGGGTCCCTTTCCTATAACTACTTAATCTAGATACAGATGATTGGTATTGTTTATTGATGATTGCACACAAATTACATGGCTATATATGAGGAAACACAAAGATGATGTGTTCAATATATTCCAAGCCTTCCATGCAATGGTTCAAACTCAATATTCAACTAAAATATACATTCTTCAAACGGATATTGGTGGTGAATATGTCAGCAAGAAACTTGAAATGTATTTCCAAAGAACAGGCCTTGTGCATGAAACCTCATGTGCACAAACCCCTCGGCAGAATGACATTGCCAAAAGGAAAAAGAAATATGTTCTTGAGATTGTGAGGTCTCTACTCATCGAGGCACATATTTCGAGTTATTTTTAGGATAGCATAGTATTTACTGCAATGCACCTATTTAATCAAATGCCATCTAAATTCATGCACTTAAATACTCCATTGCAGGCTCTATCAACTTATGTCTCGTTGTCCTCCGCCCTAATGATTCCTCCAAGGATATTTGGTTGTGTGGCATTTGTTCATTTGCACAAAACTCAGCATACTAACCTGGATCCTTGTGCTATTCAATTTGTGTTCCTGGGATATATCATTCATAAGAAAGAATACCAATGTTATGATCCAACCACTCGATAAATGTTTATCATGATGGATGTAACCTTCTTATAATTAGAGATTTTTTATTCAAGACCAATATCCATTTCTTCTATTCAGTGGGAGCTTTTGGGATGAAGAAAAGAATCAGGACTGGTTGAGTGTTTTTCAGTAGCCAGGGCCAGAACCGTGTGAAGACTTAGAAAAACATGAGTCAGCCGAGAATACGAGCTATCTTGCTCCACTTGGAGAAGGATCTGAACAACCCATCAATAACCAAGATACTAAAGCCACAGATGACATATAAGTTAAGATTACTAATTCTGATGTGAGTTCTTCAGCCTCTATCTATCAAATTAACCCATATAGATCATTTGGCATTGTATGGCCACTAGTGAGCCTCAAATCTTTCTTTCGCCCTGGGCTAAGGTATCAGATGACCTTATGACACAAAGCCACCAAGGTAATTATGGAAGTGTATTGTTTTCTACCTCTTGCAAGGATAGTGGTTGGATCATTGACTCAGGTGTAATGGATCATATGACACTTGATGCTTGTAACTTGTCCTACACTTTAAAGCCTAGAAGGACATGTATTACAAATGTTAATGGGGTATCATACCCAGTTACAGGAGCTGCAACCATGACCTTGTCTTTTTCACTTTTTCTACCTCACACGTTACTTGTGCCATCGTTGTCAAACAAGTTAATGTCTATAAGTCAGGTTACTACTGATCTTAATTGTGTTGCGTTAACATACCCTTCATTTTGTGTTCTCCAGGATATCCACATGAATGAGATTCCTAGGTGTGGTACTAAGAAAGGAAGGTTGTACTAGATGGATGACTTCAGCGTAGGTAAAGTCCACCATGTGGCAAGTAGTAAGGAGAGGCAAATTTGGCTGCTGTATTAACGAATAGGACATCCATCATTTGGCTACCTGAGGTGTTTAGTTCCATAATTATTTTCCCATTTATAACTTTCTGACTTTAAGTGCAAGACTTGTGTTATGGCCAAAAGTTCTAGGGTATCTTACCCAATTAGCGTGAATAAAAGTAATCTTCCATTTGTACTGGTTGATTCTAATATATAGGGCCCTTTACCTATAACTATTCAATCTAGATACAAGTGATTCGTATTGTTATTGATGATTGCACACAAATTACATGGCTATATCTGAGGAAACATAAAGATGATGTGTTCAATATATTACATGCCTTCCATGCAATGGTTCAAACTCAATAGTCAACTAAAATATGCATTTTTTGAACGGATATTGGCGGTGAATATGTCAACAAGAGACTTGAAATGTATTTCCAAAGAACAGGCCTTGTGCATGAAACCTCATGTGCACAAACCCCTTAGCAGAATGACAATGCCAAAAGGAAAAATAGATATGTTCTTGAGATTGTGAGGTATTTACTCATCGAGGCACATATTCTGAGTTATTTTTGGGATAGCATAGCATCTACTGTAGTGCACATATTTAATCAAATGCCATCTAAAGTCATGGGCTTAAATACTCTACTGCAGGCTTTATCAACCTATGTCTCGTTGTCCTCCGTCCTGATGATTCCTCCAAGGATTTTTGGTTGTGTGGCATTTGTTCATTTGCACAAAACTCAGCATACTAACCTGGATCCTTGTGCTATTCAATTTGTTTTCCTAGGATATATCACTCATAAGAAAGGATACCAATGTTATGATCCAACCACTTGACGAATGTTTATCACGATGGATGTATCCTATTTAGATTCAGAGATTTTTTATTCAAGACCAATATCCATTTCTTCTATTCAGTGGGAGCTTCAGGATAAAGAAAAGAATCGGCACTGGTTGAATGTTTTCCAGTAGCCAGGGTTAGAACCGTGTGAAGACTTAGAAAAACCTGAGTCAGCTGAGAATACGAGCTATCTTGCTCCACTTGGAGAAGGATCTGGACAACCTGTCAGGAACCAAGATACTAAAGCCAAAGATGACATAGAAGTTAATATTATTAATTTTGAGGTGAGTTCTCCGGCCTCTATCTATCCTATTAACCCATATAGCTCACTTGGCATTGTATGGCCACTAGTGAGCCTCAACTCTTTCTTTTGCCCTGGGCTAAGGTATCAAATGACCCTATGACATAAAGTCACCAAGGTAATTATGGAAGTGTATTGTTTTCTACCTCTTGCAAGGATAGTGGTTGGATCATTGACTCAGGTGCAATGGATCATATGACGCTTGATGCTTGTGACTTGTCCCACACTTCTAAGCCTATGAGGACATGTATTACAAATGTGAATGGGGTATCATACAAAGTTACAGGAGCTGGAACCATGACCTTGTCTCCTTCACTTTTTCTACCTCACACGTTACTTGTGCCATTGTTGTCAAACAAGTTAATGTCCATGAGTCAGGTTACTATTGATCTTAACTGTGTTGCGTTAACGTACCTTTCATTTTTTTTTCTCCAGAATATCCACATAAAGGAGATTTTTGGGTGTGGTACTAATAGAGGAAGGTTATACTAGATGGATGACTTCAACATAGGTAAAGTCCACCATGTGGCAAATAGTAAGAAGAGGCAAATTTGGTTACCGCATTGACGACTAGGACATCCATCATTTGGCTACCTGAAGTGTTTACTTCCAGAATTATTTTCCCATTTACAACTTTTTGACTTTAAGTGCAAGACTTGTGTTATGGCCAAAAGTCCTAGGGTATCTTACCCAATTAGCTTGAATAAAAGTGATGTTCCATTTGTATTGGTTCATTCTGATATATAGGGTCCCTTACCTATAACTATTCAATCTGGATAAAGGTGATTCGTATTGTTTATTGATGATTGCACACAAATTACATGGCTATATATGAGGAAACACAAAGATGATGTGTTCAATATATTCCAAGCCTTCCATGCAATGGTTCAAACTCAATATTCAACTAAAATATGCATTCTTTGAACGGATATTAGCAGTGAATATGTCAACAAGAGACTTGAAATGTATTTCCAAAGAACAGGCTTTGTGCACGAAACCTTATGTGCATAAGCCCATCTGTAGAATGACATTGCCAAAAGGAAAAGTAAATATGTTCTTGAGACTCTGAGGTCTCTACTCATCGAGACACATATTCCTAGTTATTTTTGGGATAGCATAGTATCTACTACAGTGCACCTATTTAGTTAAATGCCATCTAAAGTCATGGACTTAAATACTCCACTACAGGCTTTATCAACCTATGTCTCGTTGTCCTCCACCCTGATGATTCCTCCAAGGATTTTTGGTTGTGTGGCATTTGTTCATTTGCACAAAACTCAGCATACTAACATGGATCCTTGTGCTATTCAATTTGTGTTCCTAGGATATATCACTCATAAGAAAAGATACCGATGTTATGATCAAACCACTCGATAAATGTTTATCACGATGGATGTAACCTTCTTAGAATCAGAGATTTTTTATTCAAGACCAATATCCGTTTCTTCTATTCAATGGGAGCTTCGAGATGAAGAAAAAACTCAGGGCTGGTTAAATGTTTTTTAGTAGCCAGGGTCAGAACCATGTGAATACTTAGAAAAAACTGAGTCAGCCGAGAATACGAGCTATGTTACTCCACCTATAGTAGGATTTGAACAACCCGTCAGGATCCAAGATACTAAAGCGAAATATGACCTAGAAGTTAATATTACTAATTCTAAGGTAAGTTCTTTAGCCTCTATCTATCCTATTAACCCATATAGCTCATTTGGCATTGTATGGCCACTAGCGAGCCTCAACTCTTTCTTTTCCCTAGGCTAAGGTATCAAATGAACCTATGACATAAAGTCACCAAGGTAATTATGGAAGTGTATTATTTTCTACCTCTTGCAAAGATAGTGGTTGGATCATTAACTCAGGTGCACTAGATCATATGACGCTTGATGCTTGTGACTTGTTCCACACTTCCAAGCCTAGGAGGACATGTATTACAAATGTGAATGGGGTATCATACCCAGCTATGGAAGCTGGAACCGTGACCTTGTCTCCTTCACGTTCTCTACCTCACACGTTACTTGTGCCATCGTTGTCAAATAAGTTAATGTCTATGAGTCAGGTTACTACTGATTTTAACTGTGTTGCGTTAACGTACCCTTCATTTTGTCTTCTCCAGGATATCCACATGAAGGAGATTTTTGGGTGTGGTACTAATAGAGGAAGGTTGTACTAGATGGATGAGTTTAACATAGGTAAAGTCCACCATGTGGCAAGTAGTAAGGAGAGGCAAATTTGGCTACCGCATTGACGGCTAGGACATGCATCATTTGGCTGCCTGAAGTGTTTAGCTCCAGAATTATTTTCCCATTTACAACTTTCTGACTTTAAGTGCAAGACTTGTGTTATGACCAAAAGTCCTAGGGTATCTTACCCAATTAGCTTGAATAAAAGTGATGTTCCATTTGTATTGGTTCATTCTGATATATAGGGTCCCTTACCTATAACTATTCAATCTGGATAAAGGTGATTCGTACTGTTTACTGATGATTTCACACAAATTACATGGCTATATATGAGGAAACACAAAGATGATGTGTTCAACATATTCCAAGCCTTCCATGCAATGGTTCAAACTCAATATTCAAGTAAATTATGCATTCTTTGAACAGATATTGGCGGTGAATATGTCAACAAGAGACTTGAAATATATTTCCAAAGAATAGGCCTTGTGTATGAAACCTCATGTTCACAAACCCTTCGGCAGAATGAAATTGTCAAAAGGAAAAATAGATATGTTCTTGAGACTGTGAGGTCTCCACTCATCGAGGCACATATTCCGAAGTTATTTTTGGGATAGCATAGTATCTACTGCAGTGCACCTATTTAATCAAATGCCATCTAAAGTCATGGACTTAAATACCCCACTGCATGCTCTATCATCCTATGTCTCGTTGTCTTCCGCTCTGATGATTCCTCCAAGGATTTTTGGTTGTGTGGCATTTGTTCATTTGCACAAAACTCAGCATACTAACCTGGATCCCTGTGCTATTCAATTTGTGTTCTTGGGATATATCACTCATAAGAAAGGATACCGATGTTATGATCCAACCACTCGACGAATGTTTATCACAATGGATGTAACCTTCTTAGAATCAGAGATTTTTTATTCAAGACCAATATCCATTTTTTCTATTCAGTGGGAGCTTCGGGATGAAGAAAAAAATTGGGACTGGCTAAGTGTTTTTCAGTAGCCAGCGTCAGAACAATGTGAAGACTTAGAAAAACTTGAGTCAGCTGAGAATGCGAGCTATCTTGCTTCACCTGGAAAAGGATTTGAACAACCAGTCAGGAAGCAAGATACTAAAGCCAAAGATGACATAGAAGTTAATATTACTAATTCTGAGGTGAGTTCTTCAGCCTCTATCTATCCTATTAACCTATATAGCTCGTTTGGCATTGTATGGCCACTAGTAAGCCTCAACTTTTTCTTCTGCCCAGAGCTAAGGTATCAAATGACTCTATGACACAAAGTCACCAAGGTAATTATGGAAGTGTATTGTTTTCTACGTCTTGCAAAGATAGTGGTTGGATAATTGACTCAGGTGCAAAGGATCATATGATGCTTAATGCTTGTGACTTGTCCCACACTTCCAAGCCTAGGATGACATGTATTACAAATGTTAATGGGGTATCATACCCAGTTACAGGAGCTAGAACCGTGAACATGTCCCTTTCACTTTCTCTACCTTACACTTTACTTCTGCCATCGTTGTCAAACAAGTTAATATGTGTGAGTTAGGTTACTATTGATCTTAACTGTGTAGTGTAAATGTACCCTACACTTTTCCTTCTCTAGGATATCCACACAAAGGGGATTATTGGGTGTGGTACTAAGAGAGAAAGGTTGTACTAGATGGATGACTTCAGCACGAGTAAAGTCCCCCATGTGACAAATAGTGAGAAGAGGCAAATTTGACTACCGCATTGACGACTAGGACATCCATCGTTTGGCTACCTGAAGCATCTAGTTCCAAAATTATTATCCTATTTACAGCATTTCGACTTTAAGTGCAAGACTTGTGTTGTGGCTAAAAGTCCTAGAGCATCTTACTCAATTAGCTTGAAAAAAAGTGATGTTCCATTTGTATTAGTTCATTATGATATAAGGCCTCCTTTTCTTATAACTACTCAGTCTGGATATAGGTGATTCGTATTGTTTATTGATGATTGCACACGAAAGACATGGCTATATATGAGGAAACACAAAGATGATGTGTTCAATATATTCCATGCCTTCCATACAATGGTTCCAACTCAATATTCAACTAAAATATGTGTTCTTCGAACGGTTAATAGGAGTGAATATGTCAACAAAAAACTTGAAATGTATTTCCAAAGAACAGGCCTTGTGCATGAAACCTCATGTGCATAAACCCTTCAGTAGAATGACATTGTGAAAAGGAAAAATATACATGTTCTTGAGACTATGAAGTCTCTACTCATCGAGGCACATATTCCGAGTTATTTCTAGGATAGCCTAGTATCTACTGCAGTGCACCTATTTAATCAAACGTCATCTAAAGTCATGGACTTTAAGACTCCACTGCAGGCTCTATCAACCTATGTCTCATTGCCCTTCGCCCTGATGATTTTTCCAAGGATTTTTTGTTGTGTGTCATTTTTTCATTTGCACAAAACTCAGCATACTAACTTGGATCCTTGTGCTATTCAATTTGTGTTCCTAGGATATATCACTCATAAGAAAGGATACCGATGTTATGATCCAACCGCTCGACGAATATTTATCACAATGGTTGTAACCTTCTTAGAATCAGAGATTTTTTATTCAAGACCAATATCTGTTTCTTTTACTTAGGCGAAGCTTCAGCATGAAGAAAAGAATTGGGACTGGCTAATTGTTTTTCAGCAGTTGAGAATACGAGCTATCTTGCTCATCAGTTGAGAATACGAGCTATCTTGCTCCACCTAGAGAGGGATCTGAACAACCCGTCAGGAACCAAGATACCGGAGCCAAAGATGACATAAAAGTTAGTATTATTGATTCTTAGGTGAGTTCTTTAGCCTATATTTATCCTACTAACCCATATAGCTCGTTTGGCATTGTATGGCCATTCGTGAGCCTCAACTCTTTCTTCTGCCCCGGGCTAAGGTATCAAATGACTCTATGACACAAAGTCACCAAGGTAATTATGGAAGTGTATTGTTTTGTACCTCTTGCAAAGATAGTGGCTGGATCATTGACTTAGGTGCAATGGATCATACGACGTTTGATGCTTATGACTTGTCCCACACTTCCAAGCCTTTGAGGACACGTATTACAAATATGAATGGGGTATCATACCCAATTACAGGAGCTGGAACTGTGACCATGTCCTCTTCACTTTCTCTACCTCACACATTACTTATGCCATCCTTGTCAAACAAGTTAACATGTGTGAGTCAGGTTACTACTGATCTTAACTGTGTAGTGTAGATGTACCCTACATTTTGCCTTCTCCAGGATATCCACATGAAGGAGATTATTGGGTGTGGTATTAAGAGAGGAGGGTTGCATTAGATGGATAACTTCAGCACGGGTAAAGTCAACCATGTGACAAGTAGTAAGGAGAGGTAAATTCGGCTGCCGCATTGACGACTAGGACATCCATCATTTGGCTACCTGAAGCATTTAGTTCCAAAATTATTATCCCATTTACAACATTCCGACTTTAAGTGCAAGACTTGTGTTGTGGCTAAAAGTCCTAGGGTATCTTACCCAATTAGCCTAAAAAAAAGTGATGTTTCGTTTGTATTGGTTCATTATGATATATGGGGTCCCTTTCCTATAACTACTCAATCCAGATATAGGTGATTCGTATTGTTTGTTGATGATTGCACCTGAATGACATGGCTATATATGAGGAAACACAAAGATGATGTGTTCAATATATTCCAAGCCTTCCATGCAATGGTTCAAACTCAACATTCAACTAAAATATGTGTCCTTCAAACGGATAATAGTAGTGAATATGTCAACAAGAAACTTGAAATGTATTTCCAAAGAACAGGTCTTGTGCATGAAACCTCATGTGCACAAACCCCTTAGCAGAATGACATTGTGAAAAGGAAAAATAGACATGTTCTTGAGACTATGAAGTCTCTACTAATCGAGGCACATATTCCAAGTTATTTTTGGGATAACGTAGTATCTACTGCAGTGCACCTATTTAATCAAATACCATCTAAATTCATGGACTTTATGACTCCACTGCAGGTTCTATCAACCTATGTCTCATTGCCTCCGCCCTGATGATTCCTCCAAGGATTTTTGGTTGTGTGGTATTTGTTCATTTGCACCAAGCGTAGCATACTAACCTGGATCCATGTCCTATTCAATTTATGTTCCTGGGATATATCACTCATAAGAAAGGATACCGATGTTATGATCCAACCACTCAATGAATGTTTATCACGATGGATGTAACCTTCTTAGAATCAGAGATTTTTTTATTTAAGACCAATATCCGTTTCTTCTATTTAGGGGGAGCTTCGGGATGGAGAAAAGAATTAGGACTGGCTGACTATTTTTCAGCAGCCAGAGTCAGAACCGTGTGAAGACTTAGAAGAACCTGAGTTAGCCGAGAATACGAGCTACTTGCTCCACCTGGAGAAGGATCTGAACAACCCGTCAGGAACCAAGATACTAGAGCCAAGGAAGACATAGAAGTTAGTATTATTGATTCTGAGGTGAGTTCTCCAGCCTCTATCGATCCTACTAACCTAGAGAGCATGTTTGGCATTGTAAGGCCACTGGTGAGCCTCAACTCTTTCTTCTGCCTCGGGCTAAGGTATCAAATGACCCTATGACATAAAGTCACCAAGGTAATTATGGAAGTGTATTATTTTCTACCTCTTGCAAGGATAGTGGTTGGATCAGTGACTCAGGTGTAATGGATCATATGGCGCTTGATGCTTGTGACTTGTCCCACACTTCCAAGCCTTGGAGGACATGCATTACAAATGTGAATGGGGGTATCATACCCATTTATAAGAGCTGGAACCATTACCATGTCTCTTTCACTTTTTCTACCTCACACCTTACTTGTGCCATCCTTGACAAACAAGTTAATGTCTGTAAGTCAGGTTACTACTGATCTCAAGCCTTGGAGGACATGCATTACAAATGTGAATGGGGTATCATACCCATTTATAAGAGCTGGAACCATTACCATGTCTCCTTCACTTTCTCTACCTCACACCTTACTTCTGTCATCCTTGTCAAACAAGTTAATGTCTGTAAGTCAAGTTACTACTGATCTTAACTGTGTAGTGTAGATGTACCCTACATTTTGCCTTCGCCAGGATATCCAGACAAAAGAGATTATTGGGTGTGGTACTAAGAGATGAGGGTTGTACTATATGGATGACTTCAACACGGGGTAGGTCCACCATGTGACAAGGAGTAATGAGGGGCAAATTTGGCTGCTGCATTGATGACTAAGGCATCCATCATTTGGCTACCTGAAGTGTTTAGTTCTAGAATTATTTTCCCATTTACTACTTTCTGACTTTAAGTGCAAGACTTGTGTTGTGGTTAAAATTCCTAAGGTATCTTACCCAATTAAGTTGAATAAAAAAGATATTCCATTTGTATTAGTTCATTCTGATATATGGCATCCCTTTCCTATAACTACTTAATTTGGATACAGGTGATTCATATTATTTATTGATGATTGCACACAAATGACTTGGCTATATATGAAGAAACACAAAGATGATGTATTCAATATATTCCAAGCCTTCCATGCAATGGTTCAAACTTAATATTCAACTAAAATATGTGTTCTTCTAATGGATAATGGTGGTGAATATGTCAACAAGAGACTTGAAATGTATTTCCAAAGAACAAGCCTTGTGCATGAAACTTCATGTGCGCAAAGCCCTCAGTAGAATGACATTGCCAAAGGGAAAAATAGACATGTTTTTGAGACTGTGGGGTCTTTACTCATCAAGGCACATATTCCGAGTTATTTCTGGGATAGCACAGTATTTACTGTTGTGCACCTATTTAATCAAATGCCATCTAAAGTCATGGACTTTACGACTCCATTACAGGCTCTATCAACCTATGTCTCATTGCCCTCCACCCTGATGATTCCTCCATGGATTTTTAGTTGTGTGGCATTCGTTCATTTGCACAAAACTCAGCATACAAACCTGAACCCTTATGCTATTCAATTTGTGTTCCTGGGATATATCACTCATAAGAAAGGATACTGATGTTAAGATCCAACCACTCGACAAATGTTTATCACAATGGATGTAACCTTCTTAGAATCAGGGATTTTTAATTCAAGACCAATGTTCGTGTCTTCTATTCAAGGGGAGCTTCGGGATGAATAAAGGAATCGGGAATGGCTTAGTGTTTTCAGCAGCCAGGGTCAGAATCGTGTGAAGACTTAGACAAGCCTGAGTCAGCCAAGAATACGAGCTATCTTGCTCCACCTGGAGAAGCATTTAAAGAACTTAACAAGAACCAAGATACTGGGCCCAAAGATGACATAGAAGTTAATATTACTAATTCTAAGGTGAGTTCTCTAGCCTTTATCTATCCTATTAACCTAGAGAGCTTGTTTGACAGTGTATGGCCACTGGTGAGCCTCAACTTTTTCTTCTGGCCTGGGCTAAGGTATTAAATGTCCCTATGACACAAAATCACCAAGGTAATTATGGAAGTGTATTGTTTTCTACTTCTTGCAAAGATAACGGTTGGATCATTGGCTCAGGTGCAATGGATCATATGACGTTTGGTACTTCTTAGTTGTCCCACACTTCCAAGCCTAGGAGAACATGTATTACAAATGTGAATGGGGTATCAAACCCAGTTATAAGAGTTGGAACAATGACTTGTGTCTCCTTCATTTTCTCTACCTCATATGTTACTTGTGCCATCCTTGTCAAACAAGTTAATGTCTGTGAGTCGGGTTACTATTGATCTTAATTGTGTAGTGTTAATGTACCCTACATTTTGCCTTCTCCATGATATCTACACGAAGGAGATTATTGGGTGTGGTACTAAGAGAGGAAGGTTGTATTAGATGGTTGACTTCAGCATGGGTAAAGTGCACGATTTGACAAGTAGTAAGGAGAGGCAAATTTGGCTGCTGCATTGACGACTAAGACATTCATCATTTGGCTACATGAAGCGTTTAGTTCCAAAATTATTTTCCTATTTACAACTTTCTGACTTTAAGTGCAAGACTTGTGTTGTGGCTAAAAGTCCTAGGGTATCTTCCCCAATTGGCTTGACTAAAAGTGATGTTCCATTTGTATTGGTTCATTATGAAATATGGGGTGCCTTTCCCATAATGACTCAATCTGGATACAGGTGATTCATATTGTTTATTGATGATTGCACCGAATGACATGGCTATATATGAGGAAACACAAAGATGTTGTGTTCAACATATTCTATGCCTTCCATGCAATGGTTCAAACTCAATATTCAACTAAAATATGTGTTCTTGGAATGGATAATGGTGGTGAATATGTCAACAAGAGACTTGAGATGTATTTCCAAAGAACAAGGCATATTTTTATCACAAAGAAAGTGTGTTTTAAATTTGCTAATGGAAATGGGTTTACTCGAATGTAAACCAACTAATACTCCAATTGTTCAAAATCATCGACTTGGAGAGTATGTGGACCAATTACCTAGCAACAAAAAGAAGTACCTGAGGATTGTCGAGAAATTAATCTACTTATCTCACACTCATCCAGGTATAGCATATGCTGTTGGAGTAGTGAGCCAGTTCATGCATCAACCAAGTGAGGAACACATGAATGCCATCATTTGGATTCTTCACTACTTGAAGTCTTCATTAGGAATAGCGTTCTCCAAAAATAATCACTTGGATGTTGGTGTTTGTACTGACACAGACTGGGCAGGAAATATCATGGATAGGAAATCTTGTCACATAGAGAAGCAAAAAACATAAGGTAGTAGCTGTGCCTAGTGTAGAAGCTATGTTTCGAGGAATGGCACGAGGTTTATGTGAACTATTGTGGTTAAAGAAGTTGCTAACTAAGATTGGTTACCCCCTAATAACACGATGGATCTATTTTGAAACAATAAAACAGTTATGAAAGTATCTCATCATCCGGTCCAACATGATTGTACTAAGCATGTAAAGGTTGACCGACATTTCATCAAACAAAACCTTGATGAAAAGATCGTACAGTTTCCATATATGAAATTAGAAGATCAATTGGAAGATGTTCTTACAAAAGCAGTGTCCAGCAAAAACTTCCACAACTCATTCAACAAGTTGGGTCTTTGAGGCATCTACGCACCAACTTGAGGGGGAGTGTTGGCGTGAGTTGTAGATAAAGGTTTACTTGTTTACATGTATATCAGCTAAATGAGTTTCAGATGGTGTAGAAATCTTCTTGTTTATTATCCAATAAGTTAGACCACTTGTATATATGTAGCCAAAATTATTCAATTAAATATACAAGAAATTTAAACCCTATTTTGCTACACACGTTGCCTCAAGCCACAAAGCTATACACAAACCATTCTTTAACCATCCGAGTCATAGTGAGCCAAGGCACAAGTTGATCAGTAGACATACAACACAAAATAGAGAGAAAAGGGTATGGCTGCTTTCTAGTTTCTGTTCATTGAAAAGCATGTATGTTTAATTTAATGTCACCTTTCGTTTGAATTAGTCTGTTTCTTTTGGGCTAAGGAAGAATTTGATAATTTTGTTTTGTTTGTAATGGTATTAGGTATTAAACGGCTGCATTTTGATTGGCTCATCCATATTTAGGAGCTACACGATTGTTTATGTTTATATTGGACTAAACTATAAAGACTTTGTTAATAAATTCCTAGAGCAGTGTTAAGAGAAACGTAAAGGTAATAGCCTTGTTCAAAGAAAAGTATACCATATAGGATTAGTTCAATTAGGAGAAGCATTCAATTTAGTAGATACTTCTCTTGTGCATGATGGAATGAAAGATTAAGATAAGGATAAGATAGTAGGCCAATTTTGATTTACATGTATATATGTTGGTTTTATCTTTTAGCATTATTTGTAAGTCTTATATTTCTGTATAAGTGTTGCATACTATGAATGAAATAGATATGTTGGTTTCTTCAATCCATACTAAAATTCTACATGGCATCAGAGCCAAACCTGGCAATCAAACTTGTGACACACAAAACTATCATAGCTTGATCTAGGATGGCTAGACCAAGGGACGAAAGCTCTGACAGAACGTCAGGTGTAAGCAACTAATGGAAGAGCGTAGATGTAATGTCTCCCTACTACATCCATGCATCGGAGAGTCCATGACAGACCTATGTTAGCGAGCTTCTCGATGCCAGGAACTATGGTGAATGGGTAAACGAGATGAACAATGCCTTATTCACTTGTTTGATCTGGGAATTGGATGCACTGTGATGTGATGGTGAAAGGCTGGTTGAAGGACACCATGGACATGGAGGTCAGAAGTAGTGTCCGCTATGCCAAAACAGCTTGAGAGATATGGGCAAATCTTGAAGAAAGCTTCAGAAAGGTGAGTGCACCTAAAGCCTATGAGCTGAGGTGTGCGATATCATTGCTGAGGCAAGAAAATCTATTCGTATCATTTTAATACACAAAACTCAAAAGCCTATGGGATGAAATGCAGTCGATTTTGACATTGCTAAAATGTATATGCAATGGCTATACTTGTGATGTACAAAAGTGATTGGACAAAATAAGGGGAGGGATAAATTATATGATTTCCTTATGGGTTTGGATGATGTGTATAGGATCATTAAGACACAGATCCTCACCACCAAGCCAACACACAGCCTTGGTAATGCTTATCACTTGGTGGTTAAGGATGAGTGGCAGAGGAGTATATCAAGGGCACACAAGCCAACAGTTGAGGTGGTGGCATTTCAAACCCAAGGTACTTAAAAGAATGGTGGAGAACCGAAGGCAGAAAGAATGACAAGCCAAGATGCGAGCACTGTTATAAGCTAGGGCACACCAAGAATGATAGCTTTGAAATAATTGGTTACCTGCTAGGATGGAACAAAGGGAAACGTGACAAGAAACCAGGGTCATGGGCAAACAAAAAATCCAGACCAAAGGCAGCTCAAGTCGGCTCAGACAATAATCCTATCCTGGGATTGACACAAGCACAATATGATCGATTGATCCAGTATTTAGAATGCGATGGGGAAACATCAAAACCAACTAAGCAGAATCCACCAACGATGAACATGGCTGGTAAGCTTGATTTTATGCAACCTTGGGAAATTGATTCAAGAGCGACCAAACATATCACATGCGATAGCAAGATTTTTGGCAAAAAAGAGAAAAAGGAAAAGCACGAGAGAGTTAAGATACCCAATGGAGAAAGCGTGTCTGTGAAGGGCACGAGGAGGTTAAGCTTGCCGAATATGATGCATCTAGCATGTGTTAAATATCCCAGATTTTAAGTGCAATATCCTCTTTGTTAATAGATTGACAAAAGAATTTAATTATGCATTAACCTTTGTTGCGGACTTTCGTGTGATGCAAGACTTACCTTCGAGGAACCTGATTGGAGTGGGTAGGAATCGTGATGGCTTGTATCTCGTCAAGCCAATGCAACATAGAAGGGTAGCAATGGCAGCTAGTGGAGCAGACAAGTCAAAATTGTGGCATTGAAGGTTAGGACATGCACCAAATGCAAAAGTAAAGATGATTCAGTCACACTCGAGCATTGTATGAGGAGGAAAAACCACTCATTGTGATTCATGTATACGTTCTAAACAAACTAGAATGCCTTTTTCTGAAAGTACAATAAAGAAAAATAAAAGTTTTGATTTAATTCGTTGTGATATTTAGAGAGGCTACAAAACACCATCCCTCTCAGGTGCACACTACTTTCTCATAATAGTTGATGACTACAGTAGAGGAGTTTGGGTATACTTAATGAAGTACAAATCAGTTGTGAGTTATTTCCTGCCTTTGTCTCTGAATATGATCGAAACTCAGTTTGGAAAAAGGATTAAGCAAATTAGAGCAGACATTGGTGCTGAGTTCCAACAAAATAAAATGATAGAATATTACAGGGAACGAGGCATAATCTTTTAAACCACATGTGCCTATACCCCTCAACGAAATGATGTAGTCGAGAGGAAGCACAGATACATTCTTGAGATAGCACAAGCATTAAGATTTCAAGCATGGCTACCTATAGAGTTCTGGGGAAAGTGCGTGCTTACTACCATATATATCATAAACAGACAACCTTCAAGGGCAATTGGAATAAGACCCCATATGAGGTGATTCTAAGAAGAAGGCCAAAGTATGACCACTTAAAGGTGTTTGGATGTTTAGCTTACATGCATAAACAAAAATGAGGGGACAAGTTCAGTCAGAGGGGTAAACCATGCATCTTTGTCGGATATCCAAATGAGCAAATGAGGTATCGATTTTACGATATTGAGACAAAGAAGTTGTAAACTTCATGAGATGTGATCTTTTTCAAGGACAGATTTCCATGCATGCAAAAACATAAAGATGTTTGGGAACAACAAGAACAACAAATAGTCTATCACGACTAGGACCAAGAATACAAACTGGCACAAAGTAGAGAAGAAAAAGAGCAAATGCTCAAATCAAGAGAAAATAATCATAGTAGTGGAGTTAGAGAGGCTTCTAGACTTGAGGCAAGTTTCGATCATCAGGTTGAAGCAGCAAACATGAAGTTAGTAATAGAAGAAGGGCAAGATGGAGTGCAAGTAAAAGACACCGAGCAGATTTAAGCTCAGCACAATCAAAAGGAGAGACAGCAATTGAAGCATTTAAAAGAATACAAGGTACACTTGCCACCCTCTATTGCCCATTCACAACCTGCTCGGTACACTTGCCACCATCCATTGCCCATTCACGACCTGCTCCTCTATCAGGTAACTCGGTAGTATATCATTTATCGCACTATGTCTCATATGATGGTTTTTCATACTCACACAAAGATTTCCTGGTGGTCATCACATCACATGATGAGCCAAAAAGCTTCTTTTAGGCTTCACGACATAAACATTGGAAGGAAGCTATGAGAAAGGAGATTAAAGCACTGAAGAGAAATCAAACCTGGACACTAGAGCCTTTACCACAAGGAAAGCACATTGTGGATTCCAAATAGGTTTATAAAATCAAATATAAGCCTAATGGGGAAGTGGAACGGTACAAGGAATGATTGGTGGCAAGAGGGTTCATGTAAGTTGAAGGAATTGATTTCCATAAAGCTTTCGTGCCTATCACCAAACTTTTCACGGTGAGATGTCTGCTTGCTGTAGTTGCAAAGAGGAACTAGGAAGTCCATCAGGTCAATGTCAATAATGTTTTCCTTCACGGAGACTTAGAAGAAGAAGTATACATGAGTATTACCCAAGGCTTTGCAAAAGCAGGACAAACCCGAGTATGCAAGTTGAAAAGTCCTTGTATGGACTACGACAAGCTGCAAGGAACTAGTATCGCAACTTTACAGATACATTGATCAAAATACGCTTTCAGCAGTTGAAGGCAGATCATTCGATGTTCACATATAAAAGGGAAGAAAGATTTATTGTGGCATTAATTTACGTCAATGATGTCATATTAGCCGAAAATCACAGTGAGAAAATACAAAAGGTGAAGCAGTATTTGAACACAAAATTCAGCATCAAAGACTTGGGCCCATTGAAGTATTTCTTGGGCATTGAAGTGGTGAGAACACCACAAGGGATTGTGCTTAGTCAATGCACGTATAAGTTAGACATACTAGAAAAATCAGGTATGCAAGGGTGTTGGCCCAATCCATTCCCTATCGAGCAGAATGTTAAGTTATGAATAGATTGCAGTGGACCAAGTGTCGACATTTCATGGTATAGGAAACTTGTTGGACAGTTGCTGTATCTGACAATAACCTGGCCAGACATAACATTCGTCGTTAATGCACTAAGTCAATTTGTTGCAATGTTGTGATGTGCTCACATGGACGCTTCCAAACAGGTCTTGTGATGCCTCAAGACAACACCTGGGCAAGCAATTATGTTGACAGCAGCAGCAAGCTTGAACCTAGAAATGTATAGCAGTGCAAATTAGGGTGGATGTCAAATGATGAAAAGATCTTGTACAGGATACTTCATTACATCAGGAGGTTCACCAATCTCTTGGAAGATGAAGAAACAGATCGTAGTAGCAAAGTCTTCTACAGAAGTTGAGTATAGCAATGGCATTAACAATGAGTGAAGTCCTATGGCTAAGATGGCTGCTAGCTGAACTATAGGTACCTCAAGCTGAGGCAACAACTTTGTTCTATGACAATGAAGCAGCTTTGCATATTGCTATGAACCCTGTGTTCCATGAAAGAACAAAGCATGTTGAAATGGATTGTTACTTTTCCTAAGAGAAAGTTTAATCTGGTGAGATAGTGCCTAAGAAGGTTTGGATTGGTGAGCAATTAGTGCATTTGTTCACTAAGGTGCTAGGAAAAGAAAGATTGAAGATGTTGTCCAAGTTGGGCATTATGAATTTACATGCGCCTACTTGAGGGGAGTGATGGAATGAATGATTAAGATAAGGATGAGATGGTAGGCCAATTTTGATTTATATGTATATATGTTGGTTTTATCTTTTAGCATTATTTATAAGTCTTATATGTCTGTATAAGTGTTGTATACTATGAATGAAAAACATATGCCGGTTTTTTCGATCCATACTGAAATTCTACAATGCGAACCTTTGAAAAATATTCGAGATGCAAAAATTTAAAATGAAGGTAGATAAATTGGCCTAATCCACAACCATGTAATTGTAAGCCGCAGCCTTTTGGAATCATCAGACTCGTAAGCAATGTTTACTTAGTTGAGTTTTAACAATCAGATAAAACCAAATTCAGTGTATCACAACCAAGCAAATATGTTTACTGATATATATTTATGGCTTACTTAGGTAGATTCCCCAACATATTTAGTTGGATTATCGGGTGATTTCGTTTAAGGTTATTTAGAGTGATATTATTTTGCCTAAATTTTCAATTTATTAAACCCCTACACTTTAAAAAATCCAAGCGTAATTTTTTTAAAAGTAATTAATTTTTTTTTGGTTGATTGAGTTAAAAAATTAGTAAAAATACTTATTTTTTTGCAAAACTTAAAATTATGTTTTAGACTATTCAAAGTGCAAAGTCTCAATAAATTTACTACTTAGCCAAATAATCACTTTATATAAAAATTAATTTATTAAAATTAATATAAAAATGAACTGGCCTAGGTAAATAGAGTAAAATCCAAGTGACATACCGAAAAATGATTAGTTAATGTGATAATAAAGTAACTCATTTTATAAATTAATTGTGTGCATCAAAGCATGTCATTCATGATCTACTTATTTTACCAGTTGCATAGAAATTGGAAATCACCTATCGCTTGAGCCAGGTGGATATATGATTTTGGTAAGGGGTAATAAGGTCGAGCCTTTAGTTTACTCTTACTCTTTTATTATTATAAAGTTGGTGACGATGCAAATTAAATAGAGTTGCAAGGCAAGGAGGAAATGGCAGTGGATCGCAAGCTTTGGTTGCTTTCTAAAGTACTAATTATCTAACTAAGTATGCAACCACATATTTAGATCTCTGTTAGTTAAATCTTTTCTTTTGCTATTTTTAAAATCTTAATACTAACTTAACTTTAATTAAATAGAAAATATAAAATTGGTATATTATTAAAAGAGAAAAAGAACTTACAGTTTTAGTATAAAAGGAAAAACTATAGGTTAACTACTATATAGTGTTCACTTACATAAATTTTTAATATATATTTTTTATACACATTTTTTTAACTATCCAATACTTATAGATTTTCATATGAAACTTTACCAAGAGTTTGACCAAATAATAAGCTTTCATGGTATATACTCATCCAAGTTGTAAAACTAAAGAAACTTAATTGATAAATTTTTTTTGTTCTTAGCACTTTTTATAGTAGTACAAACTTTAGCATGATTTTTACCATATATTTAAATATTTTATTCAAATAAAAGATTTAGCTCTAAAGGTTTTTGAAATTCTAAGTTAAAATTTGAAGTCTTATAAAATATTTAGTAGTATAAAATTTAGCATGAGTTTTACCATATATTTAAGTCTTTTATTCAAATAAAAGGTTTAGCTATGAAAGTTTTTGAAATGCTAATTTAAAATTTTAAGTTTTATAAAATATTTACTGTACTTGAGGTATTGCTTCTTAGTAATATAGAACCAAGCGAAATGTTTGATGCAAAAAAAAAAATGTAATGACAATTTAAGAGTTTCAGGTAAGACTAGTACAAAAAAATTGCATATAATACTTAATTTTGTAACATAGAATTAAAGAAAGACAAATTTGTAGTAAAAAATAAAATTTAGTGATAACTTAAGGGTTTCATTTATTATTCCAGTGCTAATATAACTCCAATTAAATAGATAATGACAAAATTGGGTTTCATTAAAAGAATAAAATAACTTATAATGTAAGAATAAAAAGGTCATTTAACATTTTTCATAGAAGTATTTTTGTCATTTTTTTTGTTGAATTTTCAATCTAGTAACTAAAATGCTAATTTTCAAACTTGAGTAATGTATTTATTGATTTTGTGAATGTTTAGAGATAAACTTAGTAATTTTAGAAACTATTTGGTAATTTTTTTAAAAATTTCAAGCACAAAATATGCACTTTTAGGGACTATTTGTGAATTTTTTAAAAGTTTGCTGACTTCTTATATATTTGGAAGCTCAAAGGATATTTTCAATTCCTTCAAAAAATAAATACTATGAGTATTTTTACTATACCTTACCTTAAATTAGGAGAATGAATTCTATATAACTGCAAATAATAAAAAAAAATTTGAGCAAGAGGATGTTGGAGAGTTATTCTTTACATGCAATAAAATACATGATTATTGGGATTTTTTACTTTTCAAACAATTTAAATTGTTACAATTTTTCAACCAAACACCCGTTTTCTTAGTTTTGAATTTCATTTTTCTCATGCCATTTCAACATTGATTCGATTAAAGAACAAAATAGTGGTGGAGGTTCGGATTGGAGTGAGTTGGGATGAGGAGCTGGAGAAGAAAGGTACGGGGGAAAAAGAGAAAGATTCTAAAGTTCAATGGCTGTTATGTTCTTTTTACATGAGTGGCTTCAGGATGAAACCGGACCACTACTTTTCGCCCAAACAGAGCACTGGAATTAAGCTTGGTAGCTAGGAAAGAGAAGAAAGATGGCAGAAGCACTGCTTAGTGTTGCCGTGGAGGCGGCGATTTCCAAGGTGATGGCAGTCGTCGGCGAGCAAATCAACCTGGCACGGGGCTTCAAGGATGAGCTCCAAGAGCTTCGGACCTCTCTCGAACTGGTCAACGCTTTCTTGCAGGACGCTGATCAGCAGAAGCGATCTAACGACCCTCCTGTGAGGCTCTGGCTGCAGGGACTTGCAGAGATCGCTTCCCGGGCCGACGATCTGCTGGAAGAGATTGGCTATGAATATCTCCGACGGCAGGTGGAAGTTGGCAGGCATCGCCAGAAAAAGGTTAGTAACTTCTTCTCTGCTCACAATCCCATCTTGTTTCGCCTGAAGATGGCCAAAAGAATCAAGAGCATCAACGCTTCCTTTGGGGAAAAGAACTACAAAGCCTCCCAACTTGGCCTTCAAGGAAGGCTTCTGTTGGAAAAAGCACCTGGTCATGCCGTAGCCTCCGGCGTTGCAGAGTCTCACGCTTTCATTGGCCATTCGCAGCAGGTCATAGGAAGGGAGGCTGATCTCTCCCAAGTCGTCGACTTGCTGATTCGCTCTTCCACCAGTGGACGGCCTCTGGGAACAGTATCCGTGGTGGGGATGCCGGGCGTGGGAAAGACCACCATCGCAAAGCTAGCGTTCGATCATGAGCGATTGAAATCCCAGTTTGATCCTAGAATTTGGGTTTGCGTCTCCGAGACTTTTGATGTCAAGACCATCCTGAAGCAGATTCTGGAATGTCTTACTGATGAAAATGTTGCCTCCTTCGAAAGCAAGCAGAAGATACTAATGAAGCTCAAGGAGAAGTTAGCAGACAAGAAATATCTGCTTGTCCTCGACGACGTATGGAACAGGGACACGACGAAATGGAATGATCTCTTGGATTGTTTGTCAGGGATAACCGAGAAAACAGAGAGTGCCATTCTTGCAACGACACGGGATAAGAATGTGGCAGAGACGATGGGTTCGCTTCCCGAGTACACACATGAACTTGGAAAACTGGAGGATGAAGAGTGCTGGTCCATAATTAAAGCAACCTGCGGAATCAGTAGCTCATCAGATGTGCCTCTTAATAATTTGGAGAACATTGGAAGGGATATTGCAAAGAAGTGCAAAGGCTTGCCCTTGCTTGCAAAGGTTATCGGAGGAACCCTGTACAAGGAGAAGACCCAGGAGGCATGGTCTTCTATTCAACAAAGTGATCTGTGGGATTCTTTGGAAAGTAGTGAAGGAATTGTGCAAGTGCTACGGTTGAGTTTTGACCGTCTGAGCTCACCATGCCTAAAGAAGTGTTTTGCTTACTGTTCAATATTCCCAGATGATTATCGCTTTGCGAGAGAAGATTTGATTCAACTATGGATGGCTGCAGGCTTTCTTTACCCAACCATTCGTCATACAGGATGGTACGTTGGCAATCAGTATTTCAACGACTTACTATCAAATTCCTTATTCGAAGATATTAAAAAGGATTCGTATGGAAATATAATAGCATGCAAGATGCATGATGTGGTTCATAGTTTTGCCAAGTCTCTTGCAGAAGCTACAATTTTGACGTCTGATACAAGCTTCACCAGTGATGTTTATCACATATGCCATCTGAATCTTGCTGGAAAAGAAGAAGAATTGGGCGCCAAACTCAAACTTGTTAATAAACCGAATCTCCACACTCTTTTTGCTAAGTTTGATATTTTCCACCACAGTGGAACAGAGTTCACAAGATTGAGGATTCTTAGTTTTCGTAGGGCTGACATTGAGGTGTTACCAAGTTCCATTGGAGAATTGAAGCGTTTGAAATACTTTGATATTTCGCAAACTAGAATCAAAGAGATACCTGGGTCCTTCACTAGACTCTACAATTTGCAGACACTAAAGTTTATGCATTGTCGATGGTTAAACAAATTGCCCGAGCAAATGAGTAACTTGCTCAATCTATCACATCTTTTGTTCAATAAGGAAGAGTTGATGCCAATCAACATTGGTAAGTTGACATGTTTGCAAACATTGCCAATATTTGTTGTGGGTTCTGAAAGAGGTCGTGGAATTGAAGAGCTGGGTAGTTTAACTGAGCTTCAAGGAGAACTGAAGATCAGCATGCTTGAGTTGGTAAGAGGTGAGGAAGTGGCCAGGAGAGCCAAACTCCTTGAGAAAAAACAAATATATGAATTATCATTGGAATGGAGTTTAGGCGGACAAAACACAGAGCAAGATGAAGTTGTGTTGGAAGGCTTGCAGCCCAACCCAAATTTGAAAGGTTTAAGAATCAGAAACTACATGGGTCTCCATCTCCCATCATGGCTGAGTGTGGATAATTCTAAACCTCTGTTGGGTAATCTGATGACTTTGGCCTTACATTCTTGTAGTAATTGTGTGGAACTTCCTGGACTTGGGCATCTACCCCACTTGGCATATCTGAAGCTGTCTGAACTAGATAACGTCAAAATCATAGATAAGGATCTTTATTGCAATGGGAATTTTCCTTCTCTCAAAAGGTTAGACTTGTACGGAATGGAAAGGTTGGAGGAGTTGGTGGAAGTGGAACCAGCAAAGGTGTTTCCTTCCCTTGAGGAATTGAACATCCAAAATTGTCCCAAATTAAAAAGCATCTCGTGGACAAAGGGTCTACCACGTCTTCAAGAGCTCTTTATTGTTGGCTGCAGAGAATTAAGACACCTAGGGGAAGGGTTGTCTTCTTTTATGCAGTTGAGGAAGTTATGGATAATGGGATGTGATAATCTGAAGTCTATCCCAAGCCCTTGGGGTGCTTCCCATCTTAAAGAATTGTCTCTCTATGATTGTAGGGAGTTAGAGTGTGCTCCAATATTTAAGCATCAACAGTGCTCTTCTCTCCAATATCTGGTAATACAAGGTTGTCCTAATGTGACTTCAGGACTGGAGCAGATCTTGGGTCATCTCTCTTGTTTAAAACGATTGACTATTAATGGGATATTCTCGGACGAGGCAGAGGAATTTCCTCTATTCTCCAATTCCATCCACCACCTTCGTGAGTCATTGGAAAGTTTGGATCTGATTGCAAGTAGAGAGCAGAACATAAAGTCGCTGCCACATCAGTTACAAAACCTTTCCACGCTTAAGCAACTGGAGATAGGACATATGGGAATAGAAGCCTTGCCGGAGTGGATAGGAAAGCTTTCCTCTCTCGAGAAACTCCATATTACAGGCTGCGAAAATCTAATGCATCTTCCATCACAACACTCGATGCAATGTCTCTCTAAACTCAAATATCTACGCATCAATGGTTGCCCGAAGCTTTCCCTGAGTGGCCCTGAGTTGTCCAAGATTTCCCACATTCCAGTTATCCAGTTTAACAGTGAAATCATCCAAGAACTATGAGTATGAAATGCAATAATTGATAGCATTATATATAAACACTCAGGAAAAGTTTGTTCTTTTTTCAAAGAAAATGACTTATCAGATTTGACATACAAATATTAATTACATGCAGGGGCCACTTGGGCTTGCCGAAAGTATGTTGTCAGTTGGTAAACTTATGACGGATTGGGATTGATGTTTAAATGTTCAGTCTGAAAGCTTCCATTCCTGTTTCCAGCTTTCTCCTAGGAAAGCTGTAAGATCCTTTGCTTTCATATAATCCACAAGGAAATTTGTCCATATGAATTGATAAAGCTTTCAAGTCTCAAGATGCACGATCTGTAAGATCCTTCTTTAATTAATAGCCCAGCGCATGTGAAGATTTGTGGGATCTCAATTTAACAGGAGAATATTGATTGTCTCATTTTAAATAGTTTTACAAGGTAATACTTTAGTATTTGTGTGACGTTGGCGTTTCTGTTGTAAAATGGATCTAGCTGAAATGTTTATGTAAATATGTAATACAAATCTCAAGTAGTTTCTGACCCGACTTTAACTTGCACTTCAGTCTGCTCATAGGAAGTGCATCCAGAGATGGTACAACAAAAAAGTTGACACAACTTGTTTTATTTGTAAACAGGTTTTCTCGCTAAATTGTTTTCTTCCACAAACCAGAGGCAACCCTGCTGTTATGGCAATTGATATGAGGCAAGTCTTGTAAAAAATTAGTGCATATAACATATTGTCTCATTATTGTCGTTTATTGTTCTAAGCATGTGTTGCCTTTAGTTAGGGATAGCATTTATTTTGATTCTCAGTTTGGATTTTATGGTTATTGTTAAGATATTCAAGATATTGTTGAGCTCTTTTAGGAAGTTTGTTATCTTGGAGTCTATATAATGAGTCTTTGTAATTTTTTCTAGTGTGTACTTCAATAAAAGAATTAGTATATTCTCCAATAGTATTTTATCATTGTTTTCCTTGACAAGAATTTCCTATTTCTGTTTTTGTTACATGGTATCAGACCAGGACCGTGATGATGTAGCATACTGAGTGTGCATATGTATCATCAACGGGGCTAATCCTGGATTAGAGAGATTATTTGGCCGAGGGTCAAGTAATCCAATTATAGAGGTTATTGATCTGGGCACTAAGTAATTCAAGTGACCTGGAGTTTGTAACACCTCTATATCTCACATGAGAGAAATGTGGGAAACCTTATGTAGATATATAAATATAAGTTCCAGAACATAAACACCTGGCGCTTATTTTTTTTTTCCAAATAATAGCTTATATGGTGCAAGCAGCTGTTCTGTTGGCTAGTGTTGGATTTGGGTCGTTATAAATGATATCAAAGCTAGGTCAAAGCTAGGTCAAGGCTTTGAGTTTACTTTCATTCTTCTTGTTTGAAGAAAATGGAAAATCAAATGTTGTTTGGGATAAATGAGTTGGTGATGGCAACACATCTGTATTTCCTACGGATTAAACATATTTATACTAAAATTTTAGAGTCAGACATGGATGAGAAAATTAGTGAAGCATGTCTACAATGTTTTCTGATTTGTGGCTTGAAGAAGGAATACATACGCCCTTTGCCACATCCATACAGGGCTGGGCAACCTAGCCATCAGTTGAAGAGTTAGAAAGTTTACTTTCAAATTAGGAGGCATTGGCTAGGCAAATGGCCAAGAATGTTGAGCATGATATTGTCCTATTCTCCAAAGGAAAATCTAAAGCAAAGAACACAAGTACTTTCACTGGGGATGGCTATGGGCTTTCTTTACTTATCTACTCGTCAGACGGCATGCTACGTTGGCAATCAATATTTCAATGAGTCACTTTCAAATTTCTTATTCCAAGATATTAGAATAAGAAATAAACGCTAGAAATTACATTTTGTTTGTTTGAGAAATTTTGAACTTCCACAAGATAAGAAGCAAATAAAAAGAGCCCTTGGTCAATTGGCATAGAATCCATTATTTGAATAAACTGAAAAAGTGCATGTTCTTTAATCAGGGGTTCCAATAAACCGAAAGTCTGTGCATGTTCTTTAGTCAGGAGTTCCCGCAATTTGAAATAAACACTAGAAAAATGTCTGCTACCTAGAGCTTTAAGAGCATACATAAGGAAACATTTCAAGGCTCCAACCATTCAGCATTCATTTATATGCAGTATGAAAAAGTGCAATAATTTATAGCATTCATTTATATATAAATACTCAGGAAAAGTTTTTTCTTTTTTTAAAGAAAATGAATTATCAAATTTGACATATAAATATTAATTATATGTAGGGGCCACCTAGGCTTGCCTAAAGTACGCTGTCAGCTTGCAATCTCTTGACGGATAGGAATTGGTGTCCAAATATTCAGTCTTAAAGCTTCCATTCCTGTTTCTAGCTTTCTCTTCCCAGGAATCGGGTAAGAACTTTGCTTTCATATAAACCACAAAGTACTGCAACCTTTTACATTCACATCACAGGAGAATAATGATTGCGTCATTTTAAATTGTTTCACAAGAAAAGTAGGTTTTTAGAACTAAGAAGATAGAAAGAATTTTGAAGAACTAGAATTTACATCCGTCAATTATATTCTTGCTCCAAAACTTTAGAGAAAATAATTTTTAAGTTAATTGATATGAATAGAAAAAAAAATCACAATCTCAAGTATATGGGTAAAAGGAAAAAATGGAAGAAGATTGAGAAAAAAGAGAATCTAAAGGATTGGAGTTAGCTCATTTTTCATGCGCTGTCGTACTCTGTTCCTTGCAGCAAGTCAACTTAATTATCTGATGCATTAGCTGACAAGAACATCTTTGGAATTAAATCTGAATTTGCGTATAGCTATAATTGTGGTTAACTTATTCAGTTTACTATTTGTGTAAAGCTGGCATTTCATTTGTAAAATGGATCTAGCTGAAATTTTTATGTGGTACAAATCTCGAATAGTTTCTGACCCATCTTTAACTCACACTTCAGTTTGCTCATAGGAAGTGCATCCAGATATGGTACAACAAAAAAGGTGACACAACTTGTGAGATTTGTAAACATGTTTTCTCATCAAATTGTTATGTTCCACAAACCAGAGGCAACCCTGATGTTATGGCAGTTGATATAAGGTAAGCCTGTCGCCTGCATTATGGATTCCGCAACTCACAACTGCTTGTTTTAGCTGTTATACAACACCAGTTCTTTCAATCTGGATGCGAGGATTATGTTGTTACTAATGCTGGTAGCATGGCCTGTCTCTACATCTTTATTCGTTTTTTGTAGTGTCAACGCTCTAGGCGTTCTTGTATGAGAAGTTAATGTCATGAAAATTGGGTATTTAATTGGTTTTGTAATGTTTACAATTACTTATAATTCTTGTCATTCATCAGGTCCTTGTGACAATATGTTGGCATGCTGTAAGAACAATCTGCATTCTTTAACGTAAGTAGGCTTTGATTACCAACCTAAGAAGCTTTGTCATTGATCTCGAATTTAGAGGAATTTAAAGGAGTACTTTCACATCAAGAGTTTTAACTTTTGCCCTGCCTCATGTATGTTGTTTTTCTTTTCTGCAAATTTTCCCCGATTTGCAAGGTGGTCAGAGCCGAAAATGTTCCATAATGTCCTTGGCAACCTTCCCTAGATTACTAGATACATATCTTTCAGCAAGCTGCAAACTTTGGCAACCAGAAGAGCTCGGTGAAACTCTACTTATGGAATGTTAACCATTTTGGTTAGCATCAACCGTTTTTGAAAGCTTGAATAAATTTAAAAACAGATCTTAGCAAGTCAGGCGAATATAAATGCTTCTTAGTGATTAATATAAATGAGTTATTGAGAAGACTAAAAAGAGAACCAGTGCAAATGAGACCTGAAAAATCCTCCATGCATGCCTCGATGCAAAATCTTTCAAATGCTTCTGATTGTCATATACGACTCGATTATTGGAAGCAATGATCATGAGACTCTTCCATTATTTTAGAAACTTGAAGCATACTCGCAGGGCTAGATTTGCTGCATCCTTTGTTTTAGAACCGAAAGTCTGTGCATGTTCTTTAGTCAGGAGTTCCCCGTAATTTGGAATAAACACTAGAAAAATGTCTACTGCCTGAAGCTTTGAGAGCATACATGAGGAAACATTTCCAGGCCCCAACCATTCAGGAGCATAATACTGTATGTAGAAGTATAAATAGAATAGAGTAACTTTATAGTACTAGTAGATGCGAATGTACATTGCATGTGAATCAAAATACAAAATTATTTTTTACTCAAATAACTATAATTTTAATTATTTTTCCAAAATAAATAATACTAGTAATGATTTTTATTTTTTTGAGTTAAGATATATTTCTTATTAGCTTCATTTTTCTATCTTTTCATAGTTTTTTATTATAATATTTTATCATAACTATCATCATTTGCACCATTCATTATAAAAAGATTGCTCATTCTATTTGATTTTTATTTACTATAGATAATACTCTCTCTGTCCCAAATGCTTTACATCATACATTTTTCAGCAATTAATCTATGTTTTTTTATTTTCAACATTTTAGCATATAAATGGAAAAGTTTCATATATCAATGATAAATCAATGCCTATAGTTTCTAAATATATATTTTTTAATTTTTTTAACAAACAGTAATATGAATAAATTCAAGTCAAACTAATCAAAAAAATAAAATAGAGCAAAGAAAGTGAGACAAAGGGAATAGTATTATTATTATTATTATTATTATTATTATTATTATTATTGTTGTTGTTGTTGTTGTTGTTGTTATGAAATAAAGAATATGCTACTTGTAATACTGGTTTTAAAAAAAAAATTGATAGATTCTTTTTTATTTGTGATAGTAGAGTACTTATAAAAATTTCTTCCCTGTAATTTTAATATCTTATCAAAGTTGTCACATTTTCTCTTCTCGTGTGAAATTTAAAATTAATAGTATGCAATTTGTTGAGAATATATCTTAACTTAATGGAATTAATGATGTTATATATTTAGAAATTTTATTAAAAATTAAGTTAGTAAATTTTATCTTAATTTTTATACTTTTGATTCAAAAAGTTAATGATTAAAATAAAGATGTTATATTAGTTAGCTCAAACAATGAAATAGATTTACTATTAATATATTAGCATTACTTTGACTTTTAAAGAGACATAAGCTAAGTTTTTAATAACTATTTTGATGTTCTGTTTAAAATAGGAAAAAAAATTAATCTCTTAACAACTAAAAAACTACTTCTAGGCAATGAGCCTTTACCATGAAATATAATATGCAACAATTTTATATTTTGGATAAAAATGAATGAAATTTTGATCCAATACTTAGAATACATGTTGGGTTTTTTTTTTTTTGTTCTACTAAAACTTATTATATGTCCTCCTAAGAATACTCTTATTTCTTTCTTTGTCATATAATCCTATATATGGTTAGAATCTATAGTCAAGACCTAAGAATACGTATTTAATTATAATTTTTAGACACATAAACCTGCACATTTCTTTCCTTATTATACTTAATCTCAGATCAAATAAAATCTTCCAATCATAACATAAAGTTCTTAACTTCATCTCTTAACAACTCCAAAACTACCTTTAGGTTTTGAGCCTCAACCATGAAATATAATATTCAAATAGAAATTATTTTTGAATTTGATGCAATTTATAAAATTTGATTGGCTTTAAAAAAAATTAAAAATGAGAAATTTTTTTAATATTATTTAGTATAGAAAAAAGAATTAGTTGCTAAGAATAAAAATTTGTGTTCCAATAAAAGTGATGACCATATGAAAAAATAATAATTCTTCTATTTTTTTAATATTTTAAAACATTGAAAAATGTGAAAAAAAAAATTGCTGCTAAAAGTGCCTTTATTGTAATATAAGCAATTGATTCTAATAGCGTAGAATTTTTTCCCTAAAATTTTTCCCATTGGCCTTTGCTACAATAATAATTTCTTTTATTTTTTTTATAATAGGTGCTTGAATCATACTCGAATAATTTTATATTCAAAGACTTAGGCCATACTTGTTAAATTAAAATTTTTAAGTTTTATAAAATATTTATTGGTCTCGAGGTATTATTTGATAGTAATATAGAACTAAGGAAACATGTTTGATGCAAAAAAAGGAAAATAAAAAAATTTAGTGACAATCTAGAAGTTTTGGCTATTAAAGGTAAAAATAACGCAAAAAAGAAAATTACATACAATACTTGATTTTGTAATATATAATCAAGCTCCAGCAAATTTGTAGTGAAAAATTAAATTTAGTGACAACTTAAGGGTCTTTTTTAGTAGTTTAAGGACATGACCCAAAAATATATATAAATTAATTAAATACATATTTGTTACAAATGTTTAACTTAGTATGGCTAATGAAGATTTTTTACCATTAAAATTTATATTTAATATATAAATTTAAGTAAATGTACTAAAGCTAAAATATAGAATCACCCTTTTTTTTTTTTTGCTCTTTACTCTTTTTGTGTAAAAATTATTACTTCCTCTGTCCCAAAACTTTTGCTTCATTTAATTTTGACAATTAATTTAGGATTTTTTATTTTTAATATTTTAATATATAAATAAAAAATATTTATATATGAATGATAAATCAAGACATGTAGTTTCTAAATATATCTTTTAATTTTTTTAACAAACAATAATATGAATAAATTCAAGTCAAAATATAATAAAAAGTCAAATTGAGCAAAAGTTTTGGCATGGAGGGAGTAGTTTGACATAGTAAAAGTTTTATGCTTTCTCGATATATGTCATAAGAATTTATTTGTTTTTTTCTAGGTAGATAGAAGTGTTAGGGTGAAAAAATATTTATAATTGAGCAAGAAAAGCCTTAATTATACTCTTAGTGTATGTTAAGCAATTCTTGGAAAATAAAACTAATTTGCAAGAAGAGAATAGAAACATAGAACATCAACTAGAAAAGCTTGAACCTAACCATTAAGATAAAGATCTAATTCATTTAGCATTAAGTCACATTAATCCAAGTATGTTTTTATGGTTTTTTTTTGTCTGGAATCAATATTACCTAAATTAATACTATATAATAATAATGATGATAATAAAAATAGTAGTAATAATAATAATCCATTGAATAAAATTTTTTATAACACTTTCTCTAGTGCAAAAAAAAAAAACTCTTGTTAAAAATTTTATTTTTTTATAAATAGAATTAAAAATTTAAAATATTGTTATTATTTTTCAATGTATAAATAACTACTAAATAAAGATTATAAGTTTTGAGTATTACTATTATTATAGTTTGAATGGAAACCAAAGGAAAGAGGAATTTAATTGACCAAAAAATAATGTTCAAAAGGATTCATAAAAAATTGAGGGCATATTTGTTAAATTTAACTAAATTTGGTGGTTAAAGTAATAATTTTCAAAAAAATAAAAGCCTATAAAAATTGTAGGATCAATCAGAATCGATCATATTAATAAAGCTACCATTACATTATTATTATAAAAATACTTCTATGATCCCTCCAAGTCTCAAGGTAAAATTTGGTTCGTGTATCAATCAGAAGATCCGATTATATGTATGTAAGCAATTACCATTTCCAACCACGGGGATTAGCCTGGACATGTATTAATTTGACCTTTCATTTTCTCATAATCCTATATTATATGATAGTACATTAGCTAGTTGTCCATTATTAATTTTCAATCTAGATTGGAGCTTCAATGTGTTAAATGTATGGGAGGGAAGCTCCAACTATTTATGCATTATTTGCCACAAATGGTGATTTTCCTATTTGTGACAATGGAGAGTTTCAATTTTTTCACAAAAAAAGTGATACTTCTTTATAATATTTACTATTCAGCAATTAATTTATAATTTTTTATCTTCAATATTTTAGTATATTAATGAAAAAATTTATATATAAATAATAACAAAAACCTATAGTTTATAAACAAATTCAAATCAACCTATTTGAAAAAGTTAAATATTTCAAAGAGGCAAAAGGAGTAACTAATACATACATGCATACATACGTACTAGCACACACACATATATGTTTGTGTGTGTGTATATGAGAGTATGTTGAAACATCCTATATATAACACTCATAGATGAATCTTTACCATACACAAAACTTTAGATCAAGTTTAATATCTATTAATGTATCTAAGTCTTCTATTCAAATTTACTCATACTGTAAATATTTTTAAGTTTTAAATAAATAGTTGTTAAAACCTGAGGAAACGCACGCGAACGTTTTTGGTAAAAAGTTCGGTAAATCAATTTCACATTTTTTGTTGAAAGGGTGTGTCGGCAGCATCGTAGCGGGAGGTTAGCTTGGGCACATGTGATTCATATGCGCATTTATGGCCAAGGTTCTTCTTTTATTTTTGGGCCAAGGGCAGGACTTTTATAGTTTGACGGAGGAGACTCTTAACCTACAAAGTCAAACTGCCATGCTTCGACGTGGCAAGCGAATTCTGTAATTTTGGGGATGGTAGTGGTAGAGTTAATTGTTGGGAGCAGGTGTCCCAACTTAATTTCAGAAAACTGGAGGCCGCCATTGGCGACTACCAATAGGACAACAAGTGCCCGCAGGGAGTAACTGTGCTTCTAAGCATGATTTCTTTATTAGGAGGAGGGGTCGTTAATAAAAAAGAGTTGACTTGACTCTTTGTAAGAGAGGAAATAAGGTAAATTATAAAAATTTCTTATGGTTTAGTCTAACCTACACTTTATTCTTCTATTTTCAAAAGCCTCCACTTTACCTCTGTTTCTTTTATAGTATCCAGCAACAACTTCTGAAACCATAATTTAAACTTCAGATAGCCATGTTTCAATGATTTTAGGATTTTTGGTATTTTTTCACAGCTAACCGATCTTTAAAAAATACTGATATGAATTTATAGAAATGAAAAACTAATCATTTAAACTATCCATTAGCTATAAAAAATATTGAAGAGATCAAAATTACTAGAAGATGACTATCATATAGTTTTAAATTACAGTTCAGAAGTTATTATCAGATAGTGTAAAGGAAATAAGGGCAAAGTGCATGTTTTCAAAAATAAATAAGGTAGACTGTATGTTAGGGCAAATCTCAAGGGCGCAATTGTAACTTTCTAAGAAAATGAATTTAAGAAAAAAAAAAAAAAATAGAGAAGACACCAAAAAGAGAATAAACAATGCCTCAAAAGTCCCCGCATTCCAGGTGACACGAAAAGTGTTGAGGACATCGAATCCAGGATTTCAGGATTCGGATCCCCTCCTACAAATACTTTCAGTGCTATTTTGGTTGTCTTTGGAGATCTCAAATGCTTACTACCGGACACTTCTTTTTTATAATATAGATTCCTCCTTATACTTTGTAATCTTTGTATAACTAATTCTGAAAAAAAAAAAACAACAACACCCTAAAAAGATGAAAGAGAAAATACACTCGCTAAACCACAAGTAGGAAGTGAAGACCTAAAGTTGGAAATGATTGAAGAATATTGAACGATGGAGAAGGCCGCGGAGAAAGGCGAGCGGTGTTCATCGGAGGATGAAGACAACCAGGAACGGAGTACAAAAAAGATTAAACTGATGCACGAGGACTTCTCGGTGCCGCCAATCTCTCCTGGCCCCTATAGGGATTCATTATTGGGGCATAATCAAGGTTTTGAAACTCATCAGAACAATACAGATGCATCAGAAGTGATGGAGGAAGATGTTGAGGGTATTGAAATCATCCATGGCAAGGTCCCTAAGGTGGTGTTTCCAGCTCGAGCACATGAGATTATGAATCAATACTGGAAATAGGCAGTTATTATGAAGATCATTGGTCAAAATATTAGTTATCATGTTTTGTGCACCAAGGCTACTTCTTTTTGGCAATTACAGATGAGTTTTGAAGCTATTGGTCTCGGGATAGGATACCACGTCTTCAAATTTGATAGCAAAGAAGATTACTTAAAGGTTCTTACTGACGGCCCATGGGTGATTATGGGGCATTATTTGGCAATTTAAAGCTAGAAATCGGGATTTTGACCTTCAAAAGCAAAACTTTCTTCACTCATTGCTTGGATTAGATTTGCAGAGTTACCTTTTGATTATTACCATGGGAAGTATTTGTTGGTGATTGCTAGCACCGTTAGAAAGCCACTAAGGGTTGACACTGTTATAACCCATGTTGTGAGAGGCAAGTTTGCCAAATTCTGTTTTGAATTGGATTTATCGAAGCCATTGGTTTCATGGATCAAGGTGAATGGTTACCCTCAATAGGTCATCTATGAAGGATTATACACAGTTTGTTTTGGCTACGGTCGGTTTGGCCATTATCTAGAAAATTGCTCGGAGGAAGTTCATGACCCGAGCCATTGTGGTTACCAATAGGAGATACCAGTATAGCATCAATAGGACCCCGAAGGGAACGATGCCACGGAGATGGTTTCAACACCATCGATAATGCTGATAATGCAGGAGGAGGAGGAAAGCCTATACTGTCCAGAGATTTTAGCTCCTCGACATAACAAGAAACCAACTTTGCATCGCGATTTGAACACGAATAAGTTGAGGGTAAATGCTACAAATCGACCTAATAGATTTGGGGTCTTCGCAGATTAAAATAATATGGAAATTGACCCGGATACTTATCATATAAGTGACCTTGATCAGCCTGCTATTCATGGGAAAGAGAACTTAAGTCGCCAATAAAATAGTTAGCATGTTAAGACGGTGAGAAGAGGCCAACATAGCAAAGAACACGAGGCCAAAAGTCAGAATGGCTGGCACGGGCCAATGAAGCTGGTGGGTCAGAAATCGGGATGGAATAACCTTGACTTCGATATTGGTAATCACCAGGCTTACCCACTTGAGCCAAGCAGTTAGAGCAACCCAAGAAAATCCTCTGATTTTTTATATGATGGTGGCTAAGAATGTTAGCGAGCTTACGCATGGTTGCGGCCAAGTGATTTACTCGGATATATATAACGAGCAAGTTCCTTACTTTTTGGAAAAGATACATCGGGGACATGACCCTTTTTTCCATGATGGAATAATAACAGATGTCCCAACTAGGCCACAAGGTGTGTATGGTGCTTTAGTGACTTCAGATGTGCCATATAGTGGTAGTGCCGAAGATATAATGATGAAGTTTCCCTCCAGCTTAGACTTCACTATAGCTCAGTGAAAATAATCTCCTAGAATTGTAGAGGTATTTGTAATGACAGGTTTGTTAGAGTCTATAAAGATCTTTACAAATTGCATAAACTGAGTATCATTTGTCTGCTCGAGACAAAATCGACGCAGGTTAGTCATTGGGGCCTTGGCAACAAGTAGGGCTTTACTAACGAATGTGTTGTTTCTTTTGATGGCTTTGCTAGAGGCATTTTGCTCATGTGAAACTCTACTATCACGGACTTATTCATCTTAGAGTCACGGGACTAGGTTATTCATTCCTTAGTCATAATTGGTAATAAACAATTGCTGTTGTCTTGTGCTTATGTTTGTCCAAGTTGCTTTTTCAAAGAAATCTTTTGGCAGCGTGTTCAGCATTTCTTAGATGCAGTGGATCTTCCATGGTTCATTATGGGGGATTTTAATGATTTTGCTTCTATAGATGAGCAATGGGTTGCCAAAAGTAAACCCTATAAATGCACAAAGAGTTTCGGGATCAGATTAATTCTTGTGGCCTTATGGGCCTTGTTATGGACGGATGTAGTTTCACACAGGTTTGGAAGAAAGAAGATTGTGTTTTTCTTTGAGAAAAGCTAGACAGAGTTTTGATGAATAGGGAAGCTCAGATGGCATTTCCAGAAGCTAGATGCAACGTCTTTCCTCATGCTTGCTCTAATCACTACCCAGTGGTGTTTGGCCTTTTTTATTCTTATGTGCCTCCAAAGGAGGGTCGCCCCTTTTTGTGTGAAGTGGCGTGGCTTACGCTTGAAACCTTCCCTAAAGGTTTTACACAGGCCTAGCATAAGGGTGTTGGTTTAATTGTGGAGACCTTGCATTTTCTTAGGGGAGGACTGTCGTACCTGGAATGTCAAGGTTTTTGGCAATATTTTTAAGCGGAAATGATAGCTGGTGAGAAGGTTACATGGCATCCAACATTCCCCTGGGTACTCATCTTTAAGCTTCATTTAAGCTATTGAGCAGGAGCTTTTAGCAGATTACGACTGTGTCCTAGCCCAAGAAAAGCTTCTTTGGTTCCATAAGTCTTGAAAGAATTAGATCATGAATGGTGATTATAACACAAAGTTTTTCTATGTCTCTACAATGAGGCGCATGAATGTGCACGAAATTCTGGCCTTGATGGTTAATGATAATTGGGTCTTAGATAATGATGTTCTGAAATAGCATGTGTCAACTTTTTCTAAGCAAGTATTTGTAGCGAATAATAGTTATACATCAGTTCCTACTTGCCCTTCATCACATGCTAGGGCCTTTACCTTAGCAGATTTAGGGAAGCTAGTTATGGAGGAGGAAGCTCAGAATGCTTTATTTTCAGTCAAAGGAACGAAAGCTCTAGGGCTAGATGACATTCAGCCCATTTTCTACCAAAAATTTTTAGACATCGTTAAGAGTGATTTGGTAAATTTTGTTTAGTAGGCCTTCAAGATTAAGACCTTTCCGATGGAGCTTGCTAAATGCCTAATTGTTTTAATTTTGAATGAGAAGTCCCTGTCGTCCATTCAATAGTTTCGGCCTATCACTTTGTTGAACACATGCTACAAGCTTATTAGCAAAGTGTTGGTTAGTCAGATTCATCCTATTCCGCATGAAATTATTGGCCCCCTTCAGACTAATTTTTTTCCAGGGTGTAGTAGCCATGATAACATTCTTATTCTACAGGAGGCAGTTTATACGATGAAACAAATAACAGGTAAGGAAGGTACATTTATTGCAAATATTGATCTTCGCAAGGCTTATGACACAGTCAATTGGAGTTTCTTCCATCAGGTACTACTTAGTTATGATTTCCCCTCAACTATTATTGATTTGATTATGTTTTACTGCTCCTCTGTCCAATTAGCAATGTGTTGCAATGGTAAACAGCATGACTTCTTTCAGCCCTACCGTCAGGGGGACCTTTTGGCCCCGTATTTTTTTATCATGGTGATGGAAGAATAGTCTCATATGATACAATCCAAAATGAAGGTGAAGTCCTGGAAGCCTTTCAAGTTCGGTAAATGTGGCCCCTAAATTTCCCACTGATTTTTCATGGATGACTTATTGTTGTTTAGGGTAGCAACTATGAGGCAAGTAGTTTGCATGGCTAATTGTCTTTTAGATTTTTCTCAAGCTTTAGGGTTGGAAATGAATCCACAGAAATCTAAAATATTTGTCTCTAAGAACACAAATTTTTAGCTATCTTAGCAACTAAGCAGAATGGTTAATGTGCCATTAACCAGGAACTTGGGCTGATATCTTGGGGTCCCTGTTATTCATGGAAGGGTCACCAAGAAAACCTATGGCTTAGTTTTAGAGAAGATGGCTCAATTATTAGAGGGTTGGAAACAGAAGTGTTTAACTTTTATGGGTCATGAAACCTTTGTCAAAACAGTCTTGCAGGTTGTGCTTGCTTATGCCATGCAAACAATTGAGCTTCTAGCAGATACTTGTGAGAAAATTGATAAGCTGAATAGGAATTTTTTATGGGGATCTATGGAAAGTGCCAGAAAATAGCATCTTATGAACTGACAGCTTGTTTGTTCTCCTAAAGCTTAGGGTGGCCTTGGATTAAGATGTGCCCAGAATATGAATAAGGCACTTTTGGCAAAAGTTAGGTGGTGGATTTTGCATAATTCAGAAACGGTTTGGTGTCACATCTTTCGGTGCAAATACCTTACTAATTCCTCTTTCTTGAGCTATAAGAAAAAAAATTTGACTCTTACAGTTGGAAGGCTATTCTAGGAACTAGGGATCTAATTTGGAAAGAGACCTGCTGGAAAATCATAAACAAAGAAAGTGTCTTATTGTGGCAAGATCACTAGGTGGTGATAACCCTTTGTAGGATGTTATCCTAGATACAGTTTTGGATTATATGTCAGACTAGGGAGTAGCTGATATTATCAGTGAGTATGGTTGCTGGGATGCGAGTCCTATTGCTCACCTTCTTCCCGCAGAAGTCCTCAATTATATTAACTCCAATCCTCTTCCCCTTATAACAGTTGGCCAGGATTCCTTTTACTGGACTAACTCATCATATGGCCTTTTTTTCTGTTAAGGCACATATACCTTTTAAGTCAAGGAGAGGGCAATGAGGTGCAATCTTCGGTGGATTGGGTTTGGAAAGTCCCAGTGGTGGAAAAGGTCAAATTTTTCCTTTGGCTTCTCATCCTAAATAGACTTATGCAAAATTGGAATAAAGAGCATCGTGGTCTCACCTCAAATGTCAAGTGCCCTCAGTGTGGTCATGTTATGGAGGACACGAATCATATATTTCACTGTTGCACATATGCAGAGCAAGTTTGGCTACATGTTGTGTCGGAGAAAGACCTATCACATTTTCTGCTAATGTGGTTTGAGGATTGGGTTAGAGTAAATTGTCGCTCCTCCAAACCCTATGATGCTAAATCTTCTTGGGCTGGTTTATTTGTAGCAACTCTCTGGGGGTTATGGCTAAGTATAAATGCCTTTGTTTTTAATCGCCAATTCATCTCCCCAGAAGTTGTAGTTGAGAAAGCTTACAGGCTACAGCGAGATCATTTTGCAGTAGCCACTGCCATTATATTTACAATGGTTGGCCAATCGTGATGGGTTTTATGGACGCCGCCTCAATCGGGTTACCTGAAGCTAAATTACTATGGGTCGTTGAGAAGAGAGGATTCCAAAACAACCTATGGGGGTGTTATTCATAATGACAATGGCCGGTTGGTGGTTTGTTTCACAGGTAGAACTACCTTTGCTTTAGTATTTTGACGAAGGTTCTTACTCTTCACTAGGGGCTCTTCTTGATGTGCAGTCAGTCGCAGGGTCATTGTGCACATGTTGAGACCAGCTCAGTTGTTGCTGCTACATTGGTCAACAAGCGATGTAAGGCCCATCCTTTGGGTGTAGTGATCCAGGATTATATTGCTTTGATGGAGCAATGTCATGTCATTGCCATTACACATGTTCTTCGAGAAGGAAATCAGTGTGCAGACTATATGGCTAATCTGGGTCACTCGATTAGCACGGGAGTTGGAAGTCTTTGGTCATCCTCCCAATTTGCTTGGCAATCTTCTTTTAGCGAACCTTTAAGGGGTCCAATGGTTGTGGCCTTAGTTGGTTCTTTTTCTTTCCAATGTACCAAAAAAAAAGTTGGAAACGATTAATTGTTAAGCAAAATAAAAATAAGAAACAAGAAAAGAAACAAAAATTCTTGCTACATTAATTTGAGGGGCACATCAAATTGTTAGGTAAAGAACTCTCTGGAAATATAGAAGCAATATTTTCCTCCCCAGATGAACCATTTTCCAAGTTACTATCAGAATTTCGATTTCATTTTCCAATTTCGGAACCATTTCTGGTTTGAAAATACTAGGAAAAACACCATATCGACGCCTTTCACCAATTAATTGATTAACTGTTATATGTATAATATTCATAGTTATTTAAAAAACCACCAAGAACGAAAGAAAAAATAGAAAAAAAAAAGCGTCCAAAGCCAAAAACATCACATATATATACAGTAATTTCTCATTTAGAGGAAAACACAAGTAAATGTACATGCCTGGGACGATCACCTACGAACGCTTTGGAGAAGGAAGCTTGACCAGACCAGCAAACCAATGCCAACATCTATGGCCACTCATGCTGGGCTAAAAACATTAATAGTGTTGACTATACCAGCAAACCAATACCAATATTTATGGATACTCATGTTGGGCTAAGAACTTTAATAGTGTTGAATAGACCAGCAAACCAATAACGGTATCTATAGCTACTCATGTTATTTGGGTTAATTACAATTTAGCCCCAAAAGTTTAGGTGATATTATACTTTGCCTCTTCTATTTCAGAAAATTACTTCAAAGAAACATTGATATGTACAATAGAAATCCTAAATTGTTTTAAACAATCTCTAACCCAAGTAAGTTATAGCCAGTTCTTTTGTTGAATACAAACATCCTTGAATGCATTTTTTCTGCATGTGGCTCGAGTGGACCTAGGTGTGCCTTGATGACTCTCACAAAACCGACCCTTGTTTACATTGTCATTACAATTTTCCATTATTCTTAATCCTCAGCCACAAAACACAGGATCTTAGCATTGAATTCTCCTGGCCACCCAGAGTTCCCTTGTTCCTGTCGCCCCCTCGCAGGCCCACAGCTATGACGACCAAGTTGGCCACTGTCAAGACGTTAAGTGTCATTTTCAACTGTGGACAGCTCCACGTGAATTGCTTCAAAAATTGTTGATTCCTCCACAGTTTCAAATACCCAAGTGGATCGGATATGCCTTCAATTTTGATTATCACATTTTCCATCTTTTGGGTAGTTTCCAATTTGGTTATACAGTTTTCTTGCCATTTTCTTGATCTTAATTCGTTGATCTACCCGCATCATATGTATATTCATGGTTTGATGCTAGAAACTTTAATTGCAAACTTGAATCACAAAAGATTCAAGTTTCAATCATGAAGTAAGTTGTTTGCTTGTGTTTAATTGTACGTGTTTTAGGGTCTGAAGTGTATTGTTGTGTGGGCTCTAACTACCAAAAACAAATATTGGTTTGGCCAAACTCCTTGTTGGGTAACAAATGGTGATTGTTAGAGCTTGGTGACTTGATTTCTATTCAGATGTCAATAGTATCAACTTGTAATTTTAACAAATGGCCTTTGTTAAAATTGAGATTGTTTGTTCAATGTACCAGTGGCATAGCTTTTAATAGTGGCCGTAAGTTACACACGGGATTGAAAGAAGAGGTCATGAATATGCATATAATCAGATTTTCACATTATCTTTGTAGATGTTTGCTTAATTGTCATAAATATTACAAATTAGTGAGAGTACCTATAACAAAGAAGACCACCATTATACACATATATGAACATATTAAAAGGGCAAATTATGTGATCGTACTGAGTCCAAGCCAAAAACTATTGAGGGTGTCAGTCAATTGGAGGTGGGAGGTCGGCCTCGAACCTGGTTAAATTTTTTTGGCAGAGAAAGGTGGTGTTTGGACATAGAAAATCTTCTCATTTTATTTTCAAATTTTCTTTGGTAAATGTTTGTGTATAACTTATGTTAAGGATGTGACAAATATTGGTTTCGAAATTTTGGAGAACTTATGTGTTAAAATAAAAAATATCTAAAATAAGGTTTTTTATTTTATAACAAGAGTTTTTCAAAATTTAAGAAATAATGTTCTCCATATTCTTAAAACATGTTATGTTCTCTAACTTTTATTAAAAAAAATTTAGAAAGGGAAAATAGGAAAAAATTTTACAACTAAACACTACGTAACTCCCACGAACACCCAATTTCAAGAGACATAAAGACCAGATAAGTGAGACAGTAGGACACGCTGTGATGACAACAAAATTGAAGCCCCAATTTTTAAACATACTTTACAAATCCGCTCATGGAATGAAGAGAAAATAGTAACCATTCACTGACTTACAGAAAGAGGTCCTTATTTTCATATAATATAAATGTGAATATACCGATCAAACTCAGAGTAGAAATTTAATCACACTTACATCATGAGTAAATCACGCAGCATTCTCTCACAAGTAATAGGCAATGGGTGAAAATAATCTCACATATGAAGGCCAATTATTAATCTTAGGGAAAAAAAAAAAGAAAAAGTTAATTTGGACACATACAGTAGCATTATCATTTCAGAGCAATTTATTACTAGTAAATTATTAGTTACTGAACTTAAAATAGATTGTGATTAGCCAGTACTTCTTACCATTCCATCAGATCTTAAAATTATAGATTTCATTTATGACAAAACAAGATCACCCCCGGACCTGCGTTAATTTTGTGCCTAATATATAGATTATTGACCTTTTTTATTTTCTCTTCTTTCCGGCAACGAGATTCTTGCGCTTTGTTAATAACGCACCAGTAGAGTTGCATTGTTCATAGTCTCAAGGCGAGGTATTAGACATTGCCTCTTAGCCATAAACACATCCAAGATAATAATCAATGTGCCCTCCAAATGAATTAGCACCATGGCTAGAATTTATGAGATAGGTCCTAGAGGAAATCTGTGATTATCCTTGATTCCAAGCACCCGTATTAAGAGTCAGTTTATTTTATCTTATGTCAACTTAATTCAAAATAACTTATTTTTATTATTACATATTTTTTTAATCCTGAATCAATTTTATTTGAAAGTCAATATTATGTAGGTCTAATAATTTATTGAAAATATAATTTTTATAATCTTATTAAATTTTTAGGAATTTTTCTTTTCTAATGGCTAAAAATAAAAAAAATTCATACAAATATAATAACTTCTTAAAAAATTACTTTCAAAAAATCACACTGACTTTCAAATGAAATTAGTTATAGATTAAAAACTGTAAAAATAAAAATAAATCATTTAAGATTAAGTTAACTTAAGTTAAATAAATTGGCTCTAAATAACAATTTACATCCTGGGTAAAATACTTATGTAATCTATAATGATAATGTAGGCTGGCAGTACATGCGACTATGTCATGTGCAAAGAGAACCCCTAAAAGGCATGTCCATTTTATGAACCATTGTGTGAATGATGCAAATGAAAACATCAGAATCTACACAATTTCATAGTACAATTTTCACAAAAAATTAATGCAACCACATCACAAAAAGGGTTTTTGTTGTATTCTATTAGAGATACTAAACGATAGCTTCCTTATTTAGATTATTATACAGCTGTAATTAGATGTGTATAGCTAAGAATTTTAAATTCCCAAGATTAGAGTTAGTTTCCTGTTTTAAACTCTATTTGTAACCTACTTATACTCTTCTTCTTCAGTGGAAAGGAATGCCATTATTTCTCAATTCTGAAATCTTTTATGGTATCAGAGCTCCATCATCTTCCTTCGCCCCATCATGACAGCCGACCAACCTCAGCTTCCCCATAGCCACCGAATCCCACATTGTCATCCTTCCAAATTCCGGCAATTCGACCCAACCCCTAAAACTTATCAATATGGCTCATCACAATATTGTTAAACTCACCTCCACTAATTATTTGTCATGGAAGCTTCAGATGGAAGCCAATCTCGTAGGCTATGATCTTTACAAATATATCGATGGTTTTCATCCATGTCCTCCATCTACCGTTAGCACCAACAATATAGACACACCCAACTCGGATTATCTCTCATGGGTTCGACAAGACAAACTATTGTTTGGCACCATTGTCGGATCCATCTCTGCTCCTTTGATTCCTCTCATCCAACATGTTCCCACCTACCACAAAGCTTGGCTCATCCTTGCCAACACCAATGCTCACCCGTCTCGTGGACACATCAAGTAAATAAAGGACCAAATCAAGCGCTCGGTCAAAGGTTCTCAATCAATCTTAGAATATATGCAATTTATCAAGTGCCGCTCCGATGAACTTGCTGCACTTGGCAAACCGATGGATCTTGAAGATCTCATCGAAAAGATTCTCGATGGTCTTGACGATGACTGCAAGGCTCTTGTTGACACCATTGAGGGCCATGACACACCCATCTTTTTCGATGAGCTTCAAGAGAAACTGATCAATCGGGAACTATCCCTCAAATAAAGTCATTCCATCCTGTCTTCTGCACCAGTCACGGCCAACGCTGCATCCAGCCGCCACAATGGAGGCTCCTGGCCTCCTCCCTCTCGGCCTACCTCGACGCCTAACCTGCAATCCGCTGGCTTCTTTCAGCAACATACGGCAGGCCAAGGGTCCTCTCAACGTCATCCACCACGCCTGTACCTCGGCAAGTGTTAGGGTTGTAGTGCTCAGGGCCACGCCGTTGTGCAGTCCTCTATTTCAGTTGCACATGGCCACTGCGTCCGCTTCAGACAACTCAACATGGCTTCTTGACTCTGGTGCCTCTCATCATGTCATTGCAGATTTGAACAATCTGTCACTTCATGCTCCGTATGACGGCCCCGATGACATTGTTATTGGTGATGGTACTGGGTTATACATTTCACACACTGGTTCTACTTCCTTAAAAAATTCTTTCTCATTCCTTTAAATTACACGATGTTTTATGTGTGCCCAACATGAAACGGAATTTGATTTCTATATCCCAATTTTGTAATACAAATAAAACATCCATTGAATTTTTACCCACTTCTTTCTATGTGAAGGATTTAATGATTAGGGCAACATTATTATAGGGAAGAACTAGAGATGGTGTGTATGAATGGTCGACGTCATCACCTCCTACCAAATCCAAACTTGCCCTTTCCAGTGTCAAAGCTTCCCTTGCTGATTGGCACCACCGCTTAGGTCATCTGTCAGAGTCTATCCTTAGGCATATTGAGTCTACCTTTTCTTTAGCTTCTTCATCCCCTGTCTCTACGAAGTTTCATTGTCAAGACTATTATCGCAATAAAAGTCACAAATTACCTTTTTCCCAATCCACTATTGTTTCTCACACTCCGCTTCAAATCATTTTCTCTAATGCGTGGACCTCTCCTATTCATTTTATTGATAATTTCAAATATTATGTCATCTTTGTCGATCACTACACCTATTACATCTAGTTGTATCCCCTCACTCGTAAATTAGATGTTTCCATTGTCTTTCCGCATTTCAAAGCTTTGGTTGAAAACTACTTTCAAACAAAAATTGTCACCCTTTACTCTGACAATGGGGGGGAATACACAAGTGTGGCAACGTCGGGTTTTTGGGAGTCGCCACCAATCGGTTTTTTCTTAGGTCGATTGGTCACCTAAAATATGGTCTGCGAGAGTTCGGGGATCGGGAGTACGGTTACGCTAAAACAATATTGTTATAGCGCCCAAAATTGGCACCTTAGTTGATTTTAATTTTGTTTTACTTTGCTTTTAAATAATTTTCAGTTAATTTTCAAAACCGAAAATTTTAACTGGATTAATCGGATGTGGATTTTTGGTAATTAATTTGTATAGAATTTTATGCTTCCGAACCATGGACTCTGCCGAGTCATTTGGACACGGAAGATTTGATTCCGAACCATGGACTCTGCCGAGTCATTTGGACACGGAATTTGATGAAGTTTTAATCAATTTAATCCATATTGTAAATATGGATTTTTATCTTTATATTTATTTAATTTATTTAGTTAAAAAAAATTGATATTTTCCAAACCGTAGATCCTACCGGATCATCCGGATATGGAAATTACTTTAATTTATTGTTAATTATTTAATGAAATTAATTATTAGTATTATGAAAATTTTGAATTTTTAATAATTTTAAAAATTATAAAGTATTTTATTATTCTTTTATTCTTTTTTTTGTTTATTCTTTTTATTTGATAAAAGTTAAACCAAAAAGAAATTATTTAATCAAGGTTTTATTTATTTAATGAAGAAAACTAAAGATGTATATTTTAAAAATAAAAGTAAAGTTTTAATATTTTATTTATTTTATTTTTTTAAGAAAAGATTAATCAAAAGTGATCATTTAATAAAGAAACTAAAAATTTATATGTATATTTCAAAAATAAAAGAAAAATCTTAATATTTCTTTTATTCATTTTATTTGGTAAAAGGTTAGCCAAAAAGTAGTTATTTAATTATTTAATGAGATTTTATTTACTAAAGAAAACAAAGAGTTGTATAATTTTTAATGACTAAAAAAAAACTTTTGCTTTTTACTTCTTTCGTTTTATTTATTTTTCATTTTTATTTATATCAAAAAGTAATTATTTAATTATTTAATATCAGGATTTTATTTATTTATCAAAGAAAACAAAACAAAAAAAAATCTTGATATTCATGTATTTTATTTTTGTTCTTTTTGTTTGATAAAAGATGAACCAAAAAGTAATTATTTAATCAAAATTTTATTTATAAAGAAACCAAAGATTTATATGTATATTTTTTTAAACAAAACAAAAGAAAAAGTCTTGATATTTATATATTTATTTTATTTTGATAAAAGATTTTTAAAGTAATTATCTAATTTATAAGTCTAAAAAAATACATCTAATTAATAAGTCTAAAATATTTAAAGAGAATTTGATTCTTTTCTTTTTATTTTATTTTATATTTTTGAAATCACTTGGCTAATATTTATATTTGTTTAGTAAAGGAATCAAAAAGTTATATTTTTTTATTATTTTAAGAGAAATAAGTAAAATATTACTGGATAAAAAAAAATAATAAGTAAAATATTATCTCAAAGTTTTTCAATCAAAAAGTAAAATATTACTGAATAAAAATAAATAAGTAAAATATTATCCCAAAGTTTTTTTTTATTTTTTAATAATAAAAGGAAAATTTATTTATGTACTTTATTTAAAAAAATGATTTATATACTTTATTTAAAATATTTTCCAAGCCATGGATCCTGGCGGATCATTTGGTCATGGAATTTAATTTTTATTAAATTTTATTTAATTAATTATTAATAAAATCATAATTTTATTATTATTTTTCTTGAATTTTTTAAATTTTAAATATCATTACTTTAAAGACGTGTTTAAAAAAAATTGATTTGTATTTTTGGAATTATTTAATTATGTTTTTAATAAAAGGAAATAAAGGTTAACTTTTGATTACTTTAAAAGAAATAAAAATATGTGCCAAATAATAAAGGAGGGGGCTTTGTAAAAATTGGATTCTTGATTAGTCCTAATAAGTAAGCGGAATAAATGGTTAGTCCATAATAATAAAAGTTAGCGGTCAGTACAGTTAATTGTTAGTATAGCAAAAATTAAATTGTTAGTGATAACAATAAGGCTTTGTAAAAATTGGATTCTTGATTAGTCCTAATAAGTAAGCGGAATAAATGGTTAGTCCATAATAATGAAAGTTAGTGGTCAGTACAGTTAATTGTTAGTATAGCAAAAATTAAATGGTTAGTGATAATAATAATAATGAAAGTTAGTGGTTAGCACAGTTAATTGTTAGTATAGCAAAAATTAAATGGTTAGTGATAACAATAATAATGAAAGTTAGTGGTTAGCACAATTAATTGTTAGTATAACAAAAATAAAAGTTAGTGATAACAATAATAATAAAAGTTAGTGGTTAGCACAATTAATTGTTAGTATAACAAAAATAAAAGTTAGTGAGTTAGTTGTTAGTTGTTAATAACAATAAAAAAAGGGTTAGTAATAATCAAATAAATAAACAAGTTAAAAAGAGTTAGTAATTTTCTGCAATAACAAAAGAAAAGTTAGTGACCAAAGTGAAAGAAATTGAAAAGATTGAAGGAGCTGAAGGAAGTTTTATCCTTAAAATTGAATTTTGAAATCTGTTGTTCACAGAAATACGCGCGCGCACAGGTGGGGAAGCTGTGGGCGGAGCTGGGCGACGCTGGCGAGGCGGCAAGGGCGCTGGGCAGGGCGACGGCGGTAGGGCGGCGATGCGGCGGTGGCGTGACGGCAGCATGGAGATGCGAGACGGCGGCCGGAAAGGGAAGGAAGAGAAAAGAAAAAAAAAGGGTCACGGCGGAGGGGATGCGCGAACGACGGCGAGGCGGCGGAGACGGGCCGGACGGCGGGACGACGGCAGAGGGACGGCGGGGGGGGGAGCGCGCGACGGGTGTAAGGGACGAAAAGGGCAGCACGGCGAGGTGAGAGGGAGAGAGAGAGAAAGAAACGGTGATGAAGAGGAAGATGGTCCAAGTGGAAGAAGGGAGAAATTTTAGAATTTTCTGAGGAAAGGAAGGAGAGCCAGGGACTTTTTTTATAATTTTTCCTTTTTCTAAAACGGAGCTCTAAGTTTTTCTTCTATTTTTTTATCTGTCTTCAGCAATGAAATTGGAGGCCTATTTATAGAGGAAGTTTGGCTGAACTGTTCCTAATTAAATAATAAAAATAATCAAAACTTATCTCTTAAGTTGGTAAAATGACAATTTCAGTCCTTTACGTTTCTTATCCTCTGGATAATTATCAGAAGCTTCTGATTTTGACAATTTTGTCGTTTTCTGTTAATTTGGGCCAGAAACGTCCGTCTGGCCCAAAATTGATGCGAAAAATTACCCAAAGCTCCTGAAACTTTCAGAATTTGTCAATTTTGTCCGAAACTTCTCAATTTTGTCATTTTTACCTCAAACTTTTAATTTTTTGTCATTTTTTTCTGAAATTTTATTTTTATTTCAAACACATACATATTCACACATATATTATTTTAAATCAAATCTTCTCAAAATAAAAATATATTTTAAACTAATTAACTTAATTAAAATTTTTTAGCAATAATAATAATAATAATAATAATTTTTTTAATTAGTTTTTTTTTAATAAAATTTTTAAAAAAAGGCCGGACGAAATTGGGTGTCAACAACAGGTCTAAGATCATTCTTGTCCACAACTGGCATCTCTCATCTCACCACTCCTCCACACACACCCGAACATAATGGCTTTTCTGAGCGCCGTCACCGTCACATAGTTGAAACTGGTCTTACTCTCTTATCCCGGGCTTCCTTACCCCTTACCTTTTGGTCCTATGCTTTTCTCACCGCCACCTACCTTATCAATCGTCTCCCTACTCCCACCTTGAACATAATCTCTCCTTATAATAAGTTTTTTTATTCTACTCCAAATTACCTCAAACTGTGAGTCTTTGGTTGAGTTTGCTACCCATGGCTTCATCCTTCCTCTCCTCATAAATTGGCCCCTCGCTCCACTCCTTGTGTTTTTCTTGGCTACTCCTAGACCCAAAGTGCCTATATGTGCTATGACCTCATCTCCAAAAAGATGTATACTTCCCAGCATGCACGTTTTGTTAAAGTTGAATTTCCCATAACTAGATTACTTCCCCATTTATCTCGTCTGGATGACTCTACCAGTTCCACTTGGCTCTCTGTTCCTCTCCTTGCTCCAACTTCTAGCACACCATCTCCGGCTCAACCTTGCAGGACACCCTCATCAGGTAATCTCTCAATTCCCAGCTTGACCACTTCTTCATTTCCGTCTTCTCGCCGTGGTGAAACTGCCACTTCACCGCAGCAAGCAACTTCAGACAACCCAGCCCTCACTTCGCCTTCCTCTAGCCACGGCAAAGAATAAACAAAGGAAGTTCACTATGGCGAAACTCCTAGTTCGCCATGGCGACACTCAGAAAAACTAGAAAATCAGTCTATGCCCAATTCCAACACCCAACCCGCCCCCAAACCAACCATTGCCCCCTCCTCCCGGACCTCCCCCATTGTTACTCGCTCCCGCAACCACATTCATAAGCCAATCACCAAACTTAACCTCTCTACTCTTCTTGCCCCAGAGGTAAAACCCACATGTGTGACTCAGGCTATCAAGGATGACAAATGGCATCAGGCCATGTCTACTGAGTTTGATGCTCTTGTTTGAAATGGCACTTGGGAGTTGGTTCATCCAGATGCGGCTCAAAACATTGTAGGTTACAAGTGGATTTTCCGTATTAAACGTTTGCCTGATGGTTCTGTTGACAGGTACAAAGCTCGTCTGGTTGCCAAGGGCTTTCATCAGTGCTCAAGTGTTGACTACCATGAGACATTCAGCCTTATTGTCAAACCCACAACTGTTTGTCTGGTGCTTTCTATTGCAATCAGCCATGGCTGGTCTCTCTACCAACTTGACGTCAACAATGCTTTTCTTCGGGGCACTCTCAGTGAAGATGTCTACATGACACAACCTGTTGACACCCAATTTCGTCCGGCCTTTTAAAAAAATTTTTAAAAAAAAATTATTAAAAAAAATTAATTAAAAAAATTGTTTTTATTATTATTATAATTATTACTGAAAATTTTTAATTAGTTTAAAATACGTTTTTGTTTTGTGAAGATTTGATTTAAAATGATATATATATCTATATGTGTATGTTTGAAAGAAAAGAAAATTTTAGGAAAAAAATGACAAAAAATTAAAATTTGAGGTAAAAATGACAAAATTGAGAAGTTTTGGGTAAAATTGACAAGTTTTGAAAGTTTCAGGAGCATTGGGTAATTTTTCGCGTCAATTTTTGGGCCAGACGGACGTTTCTGGCCCAAATTGACAGAAAACGACAAAATTGTCAAAATCAGAAGCTTCTGAAACTTATCCAGAGGATAAGAAACGTAAAGGACTGAAACTGTTATTTTACCAATTTAAGAGATAAGTTTTGGATTTTTTTATTATTTAATCATCAACAGTTCGGCCAGACTTCCTCTATAAATAGGGGTCCAAATTTGAGGCTGAACACAAAAAAAAAATAGAAAGAAAGCTTAGAGCTCCGTTTTAGAAAAAGACAAAATTACAGCTCTTGTCCCTAGCCTCCCCTCCCTCTTCCCAGAGAACCAAAAATTTTCCGTTTTGACATTTTAGTCCCTGTTCCCAATTCCCGTTTATCTCCGTTCTCTCTCTCTCCTTCGCTGCCGCCGCCGCATCCCGTCGCCGTCACACCAGTTCCGCCGTCGCCCACGCCGCGCCTCCGTCGCGTCCTCCTTCCCTCTTTTCCTTTCCCGGTCGCATCCTCTCCATCGCGCCGTCGTACGTCGCCCTGCCGCAGTGCCGCCAGTCGCCGCCGTCGTCCTGCCCTGCCGCCGTCGCCCTGTTCTTCGCGGTTCCAGGGAATTCAAATTCCATTTTAAAGGGTAAAACCCTTGTTTAGTCCATCATCTTTTCAATTTCTTTCACTTTGGTCACTAACTTTTTATTTTGTCCTTGCAGAATTAATTACTAACTCTTTTACTTGTTTATTTATTTGTTTATTATTGTTATTATTACTAACCCTTTTTTTATTGTTGTTATTAACAACTAATTAATCTAACTTTACTAATTTTTTTTTATTGTTATTAACAACTAATCTAACTTTATTAACTTTTTTTTTATTGTTATTAACAACTAATCTAACTTTACTAACTTTTTTTTTTTTTGTTATTAACAACTAACTATATTAACTGTGCTAACTTTTATTATTATTGTGTTATTAAAGTGGATGACCAAAAATCCCCACTTTATTATTATTAATTTTTTTTTATGATTGAAAAAATAAAAAGGGAATTTTATGTGAATAATTTTTAAAGGCTAACAAAAATCACTAATAAAAAAAAACCAACTATCTTTTATCATTTTGAGACATAACTTTTATTCCTTTTAATAAACAAACATAATGAAATAATGAAAAATAAATAAATAAATAAATGAATATAAATCATTTTTTTCAATGAAATAATTTAAAAAATAAAAATAAATAATAAATAAATAAATAAATACAAATCATTTTTCAAATATATCTTTAAAAGTAATGATTTTTTTAATTAATAATTAATTAAATAATTAAAAAAATAAAATAAAAATTAAACTCCATGTCCAAATGATCCGCCAGGATCCATGGCTTGGAAAATATTTTAAATAAAGTATATAAAATATTTTTTTCCTTTATTATTAAAAAATAAAAACTTTGGACTAATATTTTTACTTAGCTCTTTATCCAGAAAAATAATAAAATATAACTTTTTAGTTTCTTTATTAATAAAAAGAATAAAAGAGTAAAAAAAAATTTTTGGGCTAATATTTTACTTTTTTTTACTTATTTCTTTCAAAATAATAAAAATATACAACTTTTTGTTTCCTTTATTAAATAAAATTTTATCCAAATGATTTCAAATAAAGGTAATAATAAAAAAATTAAATCTCTTTACTTATTAATTAGAGGTATTTATAAATTAAAAAATTAAAAAAAATCTTTTAACAAACAAAAAGAACATAAAAAAAAAAATCATATAAATATCAAAAACTTTTCTTTATATACATATAAATCTTTGATTTATTTAATATTTTTTTAAAAATAAATTATATAAATATCAAAACTTTACCTTTATTTTTAAAATATACATATAAATTTTTAGTTTCCTTATTAAATAATCATTTTTGCTTAATTTTTTTATATCAAAAATAAAACAAATAAATATTAAGACTTTTCTTTTTGAAATATACATATAAATTTTTGGTTTCATCATTAAATAAATAAAGTTTTGTTTACTTTTTGATTCACCTTTTTATCAAATAAAATATTAAGACTTTACTTTTATTTTAAAAAAAATATACATATAAATCTTTAGTTTTCTTCATTAAATAAATAAAACCCTGATTAAATAATTACTTTCTTGGTTCATCTTTTATCAAATTAAAAAATAAGCTTAAAAATAAATATGTATAAATATCAAGACTTTTTATATAAATCTTTTCTTGAATAATTAATTTTGGTTTATCTTTTATCAAACAACAAAAATCAATCAAATACATGAATATCAAGATTTTATTTTTAACTCTTTTGTTTTCTTTGGTAAATAAAATCCTGGTATTAAATAACTAAAAAAAATAAATAAAAAAAAAAAAGAAGTAAAAAGTAAAAGTATTTTTAGTCATATAACTTTTTTTTTAATAAAGAATCTTGATGTTAGATAAATAAGAAATTATTTTGGTTCCTTAAATAAATAATAAATATCTTTCATTAAACAAGAAAATAAAAAGAAAACTAGAATAAAGAAAAGAAAAGAAAGAAAAGAAAAAGAAAAGAAAGAAAAGAAAGAAAAGAAAGAAAAGAAAAGAAAAGAAAACTTCCCCTCCTAAAAGAAAAAGAAAAGAAAGAAAAGAAGAAAAATATAAGAAAAAAAATAAACAAAATTAAAAGATCATTAACAAAAACCTAAAATTTCATAAACAAAAGATTTACAAATTAGTAATTGAACTTAATTAACAATTAATTTTCATAATTAAATAATTAACTATAAATTAAAATAATTTCCATATCCGGATGATCCGGCAGGATCTACGGTTTGGAAAATATCAAACTTTTAAATTAAATAAATAAATTAAATAAAAATCCCTCCCTCTGATAAAAATCCATATTTTTACGATATGGATTAAAATTTCATCAAATTCCGTGTCCGGGTGACTCGGCAGAGTCCATGGTTCGGAATTAAATCTTCCGTGTCCAAATGACTCGGCAGAGTCCATGGTTCGGAAGTATCAAACTTTATATAAATTAATTACTAAAAATCCACATCCGACTAAATAATTCAGTTAAAATTCCTGGTTTTAAAAATTAACTGAAGTTATTTAAAAGCAAAGCAAAACAAAATTAAAATCAACTAAGGTGCCAATTTTGGGCGCTATAACAAAGTTGTTTTAGCGTAACCGTACTCCCGATCCCCGAACTCTCGCAGACCATATTTTAGGTGACCAATCGACCTAAGAAAAAAACTGATTGGTGGCGACTCCAAAAACCCGACGTTGCTACAGCTTGGCGACTCCACTGGGGAGTCGATGTTAGTGAGTCGAGCCTACAAGCTGATTTGTTTTAATTTACTTTGCTTATTATTATGTGGATTTATATGTTATATTTACTTAGATAACACATGCATAATGCATTCACAATATGAAACTCTATACCCGAGCTTCCTCAAATCAAACACGATTCTTTCTAAGCGGAATTGGTGTTGTTGTCCTTGTGAGGCCATGGTCTCCAAGCCTTCACCGGTTTCAAAGTAGCAAAGTAGTGTATTGCCTTCTGAGACGGTTAGTCTCTGCATGGGCCCACGAAAAGCTACGACTCGAATTAATCCATTCCTTACATTAACCCTAGAGGGTAAGGAATCGGGCCGTCACTATGATTTAGTGACGGGATTCGGGAACTATCCCTTGCCTTTTTGATAAACCACCTTCTGCATATAGAACTCCCCACTTAACCATAGAACTGACCATAGTATTCCTCCCATTTACCAACGCCATAAGCATGTCCTTGTTATGCTATGTTGTTGCTCTACACTTTTATTTTCTTCGTGTCTTATATTTATGGTTTTAATTCATTTTTCCATAATAGTTCATGAGTTGTTAATTGTTATTTAACTTAACTTATTAATAACCTTATTTTTCTTTTCTTGTACTTCTGTTTTGTGCAATTATTCTTCATGCATCAAAATCACGCATCAAACTATGCTAACTTTTTGGTCTTTTATAATAACAACTAAAAGTCTTGAAGTTCCACGATAGTGGATAATTAAACTCACTCATTGCATGCATGCATCCATTGCATCAATCACATACATGTAGAGTCTAATAAAATGAATATTACTTTAAAAAGGGTAAAATTGGACCTCAACACCGATATTCAACTCGGCTCCAAACAAGACTAATGTTCACATGAAACAAGATACTGTATATGAAGAGAAGAAGACACTACCAAAGGAAGAAGGAGAATCTCAAAAGTTTGAAACAATAGAAAAAAGACTTCGGGCCATTGAAGGAGGCACTATATTCGGATCTCTATCAGTGGATGATCTCTGCCCAGTGCCAGATGTTGTAATCCCCTCAGACTTTAAGGTACCAGACTTTGTGAAATACGATGGAACGAGTGATCCCATCACTCATATCACGTTGTTTCTGAGAAGACTACAACCACTCACAAAAGATGAAAATGTGTGGATTGCACTTTTTCAAGAAATCCTTAGAAAATCAGCATTACAGTCATATCTAAGTCAAGGTCCAAGAAACATTAAAACATGGAATGATCTTGCTCAGGCCTTCATCAGCAATTACAAACATGTTATGGACTTGGCCCCAGATCGCCAAACTCTCTAGAATATGGAAAAGAAAAAGCAAGAAACCTTCACGGAATACGCTCAAAGGTGGAGGGACTTAGCTGCACAAGTTCAGCCACCCATGACAGAAAGAGAAATGGTTA